>JAHHFK020003191.1:0-266600 GCA_024533555.2 Aedes koreicus | reverse complement strand
TTTCTGGTTTATATACTGCCGTGACATATGCGAATTGTTAATTATTTCATTCCAAAAAATCACCTTTCCTCCAACAAATGTAGTTAGACGCTTCCAGAAACTGCCGCATGCACGTTTTACCATGTTCCGAACCATATATGTGTTCAACGGTTTGATTTTAGCTTTGAGCGAACTTGGTGTGATATGCGAGGTTCCATTGATATCCCACTAAAACGACGCCCCACACAAAATAATTCGGAAGTAAAGGGTGTTTCGATCAAAACTTGGTCGACTTAAACCCTTATTTTGAAGATGTGTGCGTGTAGCATCATGCCTCTATTTTGATTTTGAGATTGGCACTCTAGTTATCAAAATGTCATCGAAGGAAGAGAAGCAACGCATCAAAATTTTGCACGTGCATGGCAAAAAGCCAAACTACTCTCACGCCAAGTTGGCGAAATTGTTGAATGTGGCTAAATCAACTGATACCAACGTATTAAAAGTGTTCGGTGAACGTTTGTCGAAAGCCAGGCAAGCTGGACCGGGGGAAATCGACGACAAAAAGAGTTGTCTGCTATTTTGAGCGGAACCCCAACCTCTCCGTCCGAGATGTCGCAAAGAAGCTGGGAGTGGCGCCTTCAACCGTGGATAGAGTGGAAAATGAGCTGAACTGTCGACTTACAAGACAGTGGTGACTCCAAATCGAGACGATAAACAAAACACGTCGTGAAAGTTGTACACGACGATGCTGGCGAGGTTTGCTTGCGTTGCACAGGACGAAGAATCTTATGTCAAGGCAGACTGTAAACAGTTTCCTAGACTGGAATTTTAGACGGCAACCGGACGGAGAAAGGAGGCAGATATTTTCAAGCACATTAAACTGTCAAAGGTCGCTAATAAATATCTGGTCATCTGTACCTGTGGCTTGAAGAGCAACGTTTATATTGCAACTCGAACCGTCAACCAGGAAAATGTATCTAAGCGAGTGCCTACATAAACGTCTTCTGCCTTTCCTGAAGCGATTTTTGGCCGCATCTAGCATCTTGCCATTACAGAAAAAAGGCTATGGAGTGGTATGCTGCCAACAACGTTCAAGTGGTGTCCAAGGACAAGAACCCTCCCAACACGCCAGAGCTCCGCCCAATCGAACAATATTGGGCCATTGTCAAGCGGAACCTTAAGAAGACTCATAAAACTGTTGTGAGCGAGGAACATTTCAAGGCGAACTAGCGTTCTGCGGCGAATATGGTGGACAAGGAGACTGTACAAAATCTTATGGCAGGTGTAAAACGAAAGACCCGGCAATTCGCATTCGGTAAAAAGGAAGCTTAGCTGAATACTTCTCCTGCATGCTGTATTAACTGAACTTGAAAAAGAAAAAGAATTTGACGTATTAATAGAAACTTTGATTGACTCACACACATTACTGTTTGACCAAATTTTGATCGGAACACCCTTTAGCTATATCGGGACTGCTAGCATCATTAGCAGGTGTACCGTCTTGATGAAAAATTAAATGACGGCCATCAAAAACCTGCTTCAGCCATGGTACAACATCCTATAGAACCTTCAAGTATACATCGGCTGTTACCTTTAGTTCTTGATCAAAGAAAAACGAGGGCATTACATCCCCCTCACTGCAGACTCCACCTAGAACCATCACATGAGTCGGAAACTTGGTTGACATGACGATAGGAACCAGACTACGGCCTAGTGCAAGCCACCTGTTATTCTTTCGCAATAGACTATTCCTTCCGACACGAATTATCTCCTTTACGCCCCCGACGCGCAATAAAACGACGGCGGCCGACCAATTGTTCTCTTGTTTCGACATCTTTACGTTAACTAAACACTGTTTGTTTACATCAGACACCTAACAATATAAACTATTCAATACTCGCTTTACTTTTTTAGAAACACTTTTACGAGCGTATGAAAAGAACGATTGTTATTGAAAAACTAGGAAAATTTAATCTAACACATCATTTAATAATCTCTTGGTAAAAAATAAAAAAAGCAACACTTTTTCAAACTATCTCTAGGAAACGTGAGTAAATTCCTTTAAATTCAACTATAAAAAGCGTATCATTTGACGGATTGGCCTACTTCGTCTGCGACTTACAGGCTTGCCTATAAGTCGCAAACGAAATAGGCCTATCTGTTAAAGGATAAGCATAGTCTAGCGGAATTTAATGGAATTTGCACGCGTTTACTAATGATAGTTTGAGGAAATGTTTCATTTTTTTAAAGTGATCAAGTGAAATTTTTGTTTGAAATTTTTCTTGTTTTCTTACTGTCAAATATATCTGAATCACGTTCCGCAAGCATGAGAAATTACTATTTGAAATTTCCTGCAGAAATTTGTCATGCACCCTGTATCTCTCTCTTTCTCTCTCTCTCTCCAATAATCATTTCAGTCACAGTAGTGCAGTGGTGCATCTAGAAAGACCTAATTGTACATAATATTTTCAAAGAGTGTGATTTTAGCTGGTGCATGATAGGTTCAATTTGTATGGTTTACATATGCCACTTGATCAAACGATGCAAAATTATAAGGATAACTTTCGGATTGCTATTTTGATTTGTCAGAGACGTAACCCGTCGCCATTGCGGAATCTACAATACCAGGTACATCAAAACTAAAGCCTATCCACGTTAAATTTTGGACACCAAAATAACAGCAGCAAAAAAAATTTACACATAATTCAACAAAACCAATTGTTTATTTCATAATAATAGAGTTTTATGTACATTAGAAACAGTTGATTAAGATGTTAATCCTTCTTTCTGTAAAAGTTGCTAGCTTTCTGTGATACACCCACCATCAGGTTCCGTACGGTATCCTCAGATACGCCCGCCGTGACGAGTCTCCATCTTCTCTTGAAATCATCGGTACCATTTGCTTTCTTCTTAATTTCGAAGAGTTTCCGCTTAACTTCTCTATTGGGCGAAGCTCTGGACAGTTTGAAGGATTGGCTGTTTTTGGTACGTGCTCTCCTCTTGTACCTTATACCATTCCAGGACGGATTTCGCATAGTGACAAGAGGCCAAATCAGGCCAAAACAGAGCTGGAGAATCATGGCTTCTCATAAACGGTAGCAACCGCTTTTGTAGACATTCCTTCTCGTACACATCCTTATTGATAGTGCCGGTAGAGACGAAACTTAAAGATTTTTGACCACAACTACATATGGCCTGCCAAATCAAATACTTCTTCGGGAATTTGGACATCTTCTTTGTCCGGAAGTGCTCGGCAACGGCGGTCCTTTGCATTTCGGTACAAAAAGCCAGACCCGGAAGCTGTTTAAAGTTTTCGAGTACGTATGTTTCGTCGTCCATTATGATATAAGAAAATGTTTGCATAAAAATAGTGTAAAGCACCTTAGCACGACTTTTGCAGTGTAATTTCCACCTATAAGCCATGCAATCATCTCAATACGATCAGCTGACTAATGGAATGGCATGGAAGGTTGCAAAGAATGACTATCTTCAAGCGAGATGATACAACAAAACAGCATTAAACAGATCTTCCTTCAACCTTCCTGCCTACCTCTAATCTTCATCAAAAAAGATTCTTCTAGTGAGGATTAATTTACCATTAAATTAATCTTTCAATTTGCCTATTTGCCGCTACCTTAATAGCTGGAACTAGCAAAATGGTACAGGAGACTTGTTTTCCTTTGCTCCGATGCTTTCCAAATCCGATAAAACATCACCAAGGAACCGATCCGTTACAGATCCAGACACGATTCCCGGCGGAGGCTATTCAAAGTTCGAAAAGACTCAATTTCTCCACTTGAACTTTATTGTGTTAGGTGCAAAGCTCTTTGCGGAGGAGAGAAAGGTCGTTCAATGAACATGTTTATTAAGTTGTTGAATGATAAATTGGTGTTTATATTTCCAGCGGATGGAGTTGAAAATCGGAAGAGTTAAAATTTAAAAAAAAAGAAAAAAGCGTGGGGTGTGATTTGTTGGACAGTCCATGCCTAATGGAGACATAAATATTCAAATCACGCTGCGAGTTTCTCAATGCTGGCTAGTGCGAGGAGAGAATTTTATTGGCATTTAAGATGATTATTATGATGAAGCGATTTTGGCGATGGGAACTAAAAAAACCGTGAGCTCAACGGGGGTGAATGAAGACTTGGGTCACGCGATGATGCTGATTATGGGTTTACCGGTACTGAAAATATACACAAACGACTGACGAACGAACAGATCAGCTGAGTTACAATTTGAATGATCTATAAATGAATGTTAAATTAGCGGAAATTTAGATTAATTATATCAACAGCTATTTGAATAAACACAATTGTTGGTTTTGGAAACGTTGCTGCTCAACCTTTCCCAAACCTCCTGGCTTCACCGGTTGAAAGTGAAACTTCGGATCGTGACATTCAACCATGGGAACCGCCCCGAAGAAAGTGTTTAAGTAATTACAACCATTCAGTGCAGTTCCAAGAATGGCCAGCTACCGGACTTAACCGTAAAGACGACGAGAAAACCTGAAAATTACTGCCCAAAAGCGATCGGTTGCGGCTCTAATGAGACTCCCAGATGGGGCTGAAAATCCGCCCCTTGGGGTACCTCTTCGTTCAGTGCCCTTGACGGTTGATGTCCAATGCGATCTTCATGTTTTCCCTTTCAATTGCCTTCAAAAAGAATAATAAACGAACTTGAAATACCAACCTAGCCCCATTTGTTTGAATTCATTTGCCATTCGTCACAAGCAACTCCAAAGGTTCGTGATGACCCAGAAAAAAAAATCCACCGAAATGCAACGGCAAGTTGTGACACCTCTAATTCCAACGAACAACCGCGTGTGAGAGCGGATCCATTCTGGTCGTGCGGATTTCGATTTTTATTTTGTCGGAATGGATCTACAACCACGACCGAAGCCGACAACGACGACGTGGTAGGTAAATCACCCGTTTACCGGCTCTCGGTCCTGCCTAAAATAGTTCATTTGTAGATTATAGGTTTTTCTAGCGTTGAATGTACGGGGCTTTATTGCAGAGTGCGAAACGACCGTTCTCTTGGGACATGTTGGCTTGGCTATTTCCATTCACATGCATATGGGAAGGGTTTTTTGCTGGTATTGCCTATTACAAAAAATAGCTAAATACGACGGAAAATGGCTAGGTTAGAAGATACCGCGAGGATGGTGGGTAATTGTTTTGTGGAATGTTGGCGTGGTAGAGGTTCGATTGCAAAACTATTTTGCCTCATAGAAGACACGGTAGTGAAGATTGTAAGAATAAACACGCTTCCATGCAATACTCGTGCCAGTAAAGTCGATGGATTTTTTTTTCTGAAAGAGGCAAATTCATGTCTTTTTTAAAATCGTTCAGCTTGTGGAGTTTGATTCAACTCACGATTAGAAAATCGTCCTGCTCGGAAAAGCAGACTTTTTTGTGTGTTCAAGATCGCTTTCATTGGACTGTCTGTGGACAATCATAAATTATCTTCATGGTAGCGATTACTTACCAATCATCATTCAATTACTTCAATTCGGTTCGTGACAAGGAACATCGATTGGCAAAAATATGCAACGGCGAAAATCCGCACTAAACCCGTTCGAATATTCAAAACCGCATTATTATTACCGGTTATTGGAAAAAAGAATTGTGGAGGGAACCTACGAGGAACCCCAATGTTCAACTTTCTAGGTTTTTTAGACCTATTAAATTCTTTATGCAGAGATGTGGACTTCCTGGAATTTATTTGGACAATTTGCTGTCAGAAAAACAGACGCGCTATACAGAACAAGTAGCATAAGACTGACCCAAGACTCATATCTTCTCCCCCCCCCCTCCCACAAAACAAAATTAACCCAACCAAAAAAAAAAAACACCCACCAAAATATATTCCCCCCAAAAGAGAACCACCAACAACAACCACCCACCACTCCCCCCCCCCCCCAAAAAATTTTTTTTTCTAAAAAACAAAAAATAAAATAAAAACACAAAAAAAAAAACATAATGTTTTTACTCAAACACAAGGATGGTTTTATTTATTCATCTATTTCTATATTCATTTTCGTCTTTCTTCACCAGCATAATTTAAAAAAACAAAGAATGTACCCAACAGTTATTAGTAAAAATAAAAACAAAAAAAACTTAAACCAAAAACAAGAATAAATAAGAGGGGCTTAATTGCCCCCTCGGCTTGCTATTCCGTTATGGTTACACAGAAAATCAACAGATGGTGCTTAGGACTAATATACTTTATTTATTTATTGTCGTCAATCATAAGTAGACCATATAATATATATTAAAATATAATATAATATTATTCATTCTTGTATGTTCTGGTTTCTTATGGAGCTAAAATACTGTTTTAGTTTATGCCGAGACATTGTAAAGTCAATGATTTCGCAGTGTTTATTGTAAGAAGCCATCATGCGATTTATTGGTCCATTTGTTGCATAGTTTGTGCGATGATGGCTGATGGCGAATAGGTTACGATTTCGAAGTTGCCGAATAGGTGCATATATGTTTAATTTTGATAAAAGTTCTGGTGAGTCAATACGCTGCGAAACGATATCGTTTACAAATGAAACGCTTGCATACTCACGACGCTCTTTCAATGTTTGGATGTTTATAAGCATGCAACGCGCTTCATATGATGGAAGACGAAATGATGTCCAACCCAACCTACGAAGAGCATATAATAGAAATTGCTTTTGTACTGATTCTATTCTGTTTTCGTGTGTGGTTAAATGAGGAGACCATACAATGCTGCAATATTCCAGAATAGACCTAACATAAGCTATATATAGTGTTTTAATAGTGTATGGGTCCTGAAAATTATGACAAAAGCGCTTAATAAAGCCTAGCATGTTATTTGCCCTGTGAATAATTGTGTTGTAGTGGTCTATGAAATTAAGTTTGGAGTCTAAGATTATTCCTAAGTCCCTAACTCTTTCACATTTTTCTACTTTCTGATTACCTAGTGAAATTGATATGTTTGGTGTTGTTATTTTTTTGCTAAATGATATTGAGTTGCATTTTTTTACATTCAGCTCTAATAGGCTTTTTTTACACCATGTGTAGAATATGTTTATTTCATTCTGGAATAAATTGATGTCTTCCTTATTTCGTATTTCCAAATAAAGCTTCATGTCATCGGCATAGATTAGTACTTTAATATTTTTAAGAATGAAGGAAATGTCATTTACGTACAAAATAAAAAGAAGGGGTCCTAAATGAGAGCCTTGTGGGACACCAGAAGTGACTTGAATAGGATTTGATTTCTTTCCATTTAATTTTATTATTTGTTGGCGGCTGGTTAAGTATGATTCAAGCCATTTCAAGAGTCCAGGTTCAATCCCATGTTTTTGTAGTTTGAAAAGTAGCATTGGTATGTCAATACGATCAAAAGCCTTGCTAAAGTCTGTATAGAGAGCTTCTACGTGGTTTCCATTATCCATTGCATTCAATGAATAGTCTATAAATTCAATTAAATTTGTCGAAGTTGAACGGCCCTTAAAAAAAGCCGTGTTGCTTGTCAGTTATTTGATTTTTGATTTGGAGAAATAATTTTTCATTGACAATTGCCTCGAAAAGTTTAGGAATGCAAGAGATAATGGCTATTCCACGATAATTACGTACGTCAGATTTTCGTCCAGATTTGAAAATAGGGACCAGAAATGAGCTTTTCCAAATTGTTGGGAAAATTCCTGATTCCAGTGACATATTAAAGAGCCAAAACAATGGAGATGTGAGTTCCATTGCTAAACTCTTCATGAACACTGGAGGAATTCCGTCAGGTCCAGGACCTTTTGCGGCGTCCAAATTTTTTAATGCTTGGAAAATATCTTGCACATACAGTTGGATGACGCCAATGCCCCCAGTAAATTCAGGGTAAAATGCAAAATATTCGCGATCGCGATCCTCTTCAGAAAATGTCGTATAGATTTCTTGAAAAAATGTTGCAAAAAGATTGCAATTTTTTTCCGAGTTATCACCGACACGTTCATCAAGGTACATTGTGGATGGAAAATTGTCAGATTTTAATTTGGTTTTTACGTAATTGAAGAAGTTCTTCGGGCATGACTTTATTTCAAGTTCAGTTTTTGTATTGTATTCTTCAAGTGCAATACCCATGGCTAGATTCAATTGCCTCTACCACCAAATATACTAAATTATTTCTTCTGTTTTTTTTTTTTAAAATTTTTGGTGTTTTTTCTTTTTTTTTTTTTTATTTTTTGTTTTTTCTGTTAAACCCAACGGAACCCCCCTTTTTTTGGTGACGTCGTTTTTTCTTCAAAGGTATTTCTTGCAAAATTATTTCCGATAAAATTTTATAAAAATTTTCTACAGCAGTTTCGACATTCCCTTCATTCTTGAAAATTTCCTGCCAGTTTACATTGTTTAGTTTGCTTCTGATATTCGCATAATTAGCTAGTCTGTATTCAAAGCCTTCTTCATATTCACAGTCGTTGGGTCTTTGATATTCATGTATAAATAAAGAATATTCGATTGCCGTGTGACGCATTTCATTTTTCCATAATGGGTTCAGCGATTCAGTCACACAGAAATCTTCTTGAATATACTTAATACTTAATACTTCTTCAAAGTGAAAAAACTGGTGATTTCAAACTAAAAGCATACCGGTACGGCCCCACCGATTCCAAGTTAAAAAAGGAAAGGGTAGGAATGCGTTGACGTGATACTCGCTATATCGGAATTTTTAAAAATCCTCTGCACTTCCAAGAGAAATAACTGAGCTAATGGATGAAAGGGTTAGGTTGGCAGCATGGTTCGTTTTGGTAAACGGTACACTGATATCTTGCTTATCTTCGTTTTAAGATTATTCTCCAATTAATTGGTTTGATGGAGATTCATGAAAATATATTTATATATTAGAACTGATTCAAACCAACAGTAAGGATGCTATTGCGGCCACTCACAAAAAGTAATGGTGGTTTACTAAATTAAGAAAACAAATATACTTAATACTTTTCTGTTAGTGATACTACAATTTCTATTTAGTTCGCAGCGCTTTCTAAATCTCCTGCTACGAAAGAAAATAGTCCAACCCTGTGGTGATAAGCATTCAATTTGGTTTACCATGGTGGAACAAGCTCAATTGTGGCTCTACTTGCAGCTTTATTAGTTTATAAGGTCTCTATTCACATCAATCCAGACAACTTCAAATCACTATAACTTGTGAAATATTGCACGTAAGAGTGAAAAAAGTCAGTGAAGTATAGCTGGGAGTCATTGATGAGAAAGACTATGATTGATGTTTACATTCCAAGATTACTGTTCAAGATTGCTTGGAACAAAAAAAAACGTGCGCGATTGAATTTTGTACGAACCTAAGGCAAATTCTAACATGCAAAAAGTTGGATTAACCTGTTCACGGAGTGTTCAATTCATTTTCGGAACGTTTGATGATCAAAAGGAAACCGATAAAGGAAGTAATAAAAACAATAGATCAGCAGGATATTGAAGGAAACCCCTAATCTCTCTGTTCGAACGGTGGCTTGAAAAATAGTAATGACACCTAGTTTTGTCCGAAAATCACAACAACGTTTGGAGTTGAAGTCGTCTAAAGTAAAAACAGTTCAAAATTGTAACGACAAACAGAACTAGACAGCATAAGCATGGGATCAACGTTTTTACAGCAAATTTTTGACGAAGTTTCCATGCGTTGTTATGAATAATGAAACTTATGTCTTGGAGGATTTCAATCAGCTTCCAGGATTAGTTTTCTACTCTTTTATGGACAGAAATACTACAGTTGAGCATTTCAAGATGAAGAATGCATCGAAATTTCCCAAAAAAAAAAAAAAAAAAAAAAAACACCCGGTGGGTTTGTAAAAAATTAAATGTAGACACAAGACAAAAAGACACCCCATTTTATTTTTTCAAAAAATATTTTTTTAAAAAAAAAAATTATATAAAAAAAAAAAAATTATTTTATCAATAAATTATTTTTTTTTTTGTTGGTGTTTTTTTTTTTTTTTTTTTTTTTTTTAAAAATATTTTTTTAAGTTTCCCGTGATATTATTGTTGTCTTAATATCAGTAGAATCATAAAAATTAACTCTTTTAAAACTGTGGAGCAGGGCCCTACATCGTGGACGCATTAACATGAAAATGAATCGCTTTTGTATTCATATCACTCCACTTCAATAAGCTTTCGTGCAGTGAATGAATCTTGCTTTCACCGATTCACTCCCAATTCACTTCCTGTCGAACGTGAGTAAGCTTAAATTCATTTGCGATCTAGCCACCGTCAAAAGAGTTTCAATTGAAATTCAAGCTTGCTTCAAACGACGTGGTGAACGACCGTGAATTAACTTCGTTGAAATTGATTTGATTTCATCCTCCCACCCGAGTAGTGGTTGGCGAACAAAACATACGTGCCAGTGTTGTTAGAATTATTGTCATTTGACGACGCACGCATCGCTGTAACTTTGGTCGACAAAAAGCTCCCCGAGCTGGCAAGCGCGTTTCTATTTGATACTGCAGAGACATATTGAAATTACATTTGTTGAATTTGCGCTGGAGATGTGAACACAACAGGGATCGCATGAAAGCAACATAAATATGAGCAATTTCATTTATCATTTCATAAAATGGTTGATAATTGCTTTCGATGCAACAATTACTTTATCTGATGGCACTGATTCTAGTCTTAAAAATAATGAATACCTCAGAAATGAAATTCATGCACGTGTTGCATGAATTTTCTTTGTCCTGCTTCATACTAGTTTGACACCGAAGGCTAAAATAAACACCGATGAATGAAAAGCTTAGTCGAAAATGTTTGTTTGAAGATTGTTTTGCTGAAGCTGACTCAGAGGTGGCTATCAAAAGAAGATAATGTGTTTCAATTGAAAGGGATGAATGTTAAGTTCATCGTCCCCCGACGATTTTCAATTGAAATAGAAATTGTATGACCCTGTTTTTTTTTTTTTTTTTTTTTTTTTTTTTTTTTAACACAGTATAGAGGAAATAAAAAAAAAATAACATACAAACCCCAAAATAAATATAACTATAAAAAAAAAAAATATGAGATTTTTTTTTCTTTTTATATAATATTTTTATATCGCAATCCACGCCAAGAAAAAAAAAAAGCAAAAAAAAAACAAAAAAAATTCCTTTTATTATTAATTTTTTTTTAAACAAAAATTATTGTTTTTTTTTTCCCCCACGACCAATGGTTCTTTTTTTCTCCAAGTTACGACCCATAACGAGAAAAAAAAAAAAACATTCCCAATTGCATTACAATCTTGCTTTTTTATTTTGGGTGAAGAGAATGATATAAGTCTTTTTGTGCCAGTAAACATCCGAATCGCTCCCCGAAACAAAATTTAGTGGCCAAAAGCGAGCACGATTACTATACGAACGAGTTTTGATGAAATTTGATGGCTGTATTTTAATGCATGATGAAGCATATGTCAAAATGGATTATAAACAAATCTCCGGACGAAAATTTTCCCTGGCAACTGGTTGTGGGGATGTCCCTTCCAGGTATAAATTGTTTTTTGCTGATAAGTTTGCTCGGAAACTAATGATTTGCCAAGGAATCTGCATTTGTGGCCTTAAAACCAAAGTTTTCATCACACCTCACACAATGACGTCGAAGGTTTACATTAAAGAGTGTCTGAAAAAGCGGATTTTACACTTCATTCGGTAACACAAGACCAACATTATTTTTTCGCCGAATCTAGGCAGCTACCATCACTCTAAGGAGGTACTTGAATGGTATGCTGCAAACAATGCTAATTTCGTCGCCAAAGAGATTAATCCTCCGAATTGCCCTGAGTTCAGACCGATCGAAAAATATTGGGCAATTGTCAAGCAAAAACTTCTAAGATGCGGTAAAGAAGTGACAAATTCACAACAAATGCGTTTAAAGTGGAATAAGTTCGCCGGTACAGTGTCACCAGCGACTGTGTAGATCATGATGGCATCGATCATAAGTAAAGTGCAACAGTTCGTTTGAAACGGTAAAATGTAATAACTTTCTATACATCGTTTGAAAGCTGAATAAATACCCTTTTTTGACGTTTTGATCAACCGTGTATTTTGTTTAATTCTTGAGTTATGATCACTTAAATGCGTCCAAATTTACTTTGAGTCGGGCTTTAATGCCCTTCCGGAGCAGACGGTGAATACGACCGAGTGGGAACTGCAATCCGACTGCAACTTTGTCACGGCTGGACATGTTGCTAGGCAGTAGAGTATGCCGGACGACTTGACGATGCGCAGCCGATACAACATCTTTGAGATTGCCTGAAAGACTGAAGCAAAATGCTAAGGTGTCCCCCTTAAATATCTTTCATTGATGCATAGGAGATGTTCCTTAAGTAAATTTAAAGTCTGTGATAGTGGAATGCTGGGCATTTACTCTGAAATATCGGCATAACAAGACATCACCTTATATTTGCGTTATTTTAAATAGTTTAGTGTAAAAAATCAATATTTTTCATTATTGGAATCGACGTGTAGAAATATTTCCGATCGATTGGGGCAAATATTTAGAAAATGGTTGGAGAAACGACTGAGATATTAACCCTCAAAACCTGACCGCATTTCGTGACGATCGCAATAGATATTGTTTTAAAGTGAACCCCAGGATAGAAAACAAAGACGTAGTCCTACGTCAAAATACCATACCATGCAATTTTCACGTGTGAAAGAAAGAACAAATCTTTTGTCACTACAGGCAAAATCAACGAGGAAATTAACCAGAAAGAGTGCCTACAGAAGTGATTGCTACCCTTTACAAAAACCACAGAGAAAAACCTTTGTTTCGGCTCGACCTTCGGCTTGACATTATGCTATTATGCTGTAACTGTGATGGAGTGGTTCGAAGCAAATCAAGTGCATATTATACCAAAAACCGCAAATTAACCAAATTGTCCAGAGCTACGCCCAATTGAGAAATACTGAGCTGTGATAAAGCGGAAGCTTTTTGAAAAGAAACAAAGAACGAAGATATCAAACACTTCCAACAAATTTCTACAAAAACTCCAAGCAAATACTTGTCATAAACAAGTTGAAAATACTGTCCAATGACAATAATTAATGTAAGTTCACCTAAACGGAAATGTTACAGCGAACGATATTGGCACGGTAATATATCTAGGAACACGCGTAGAAGATGATAGGATCCCGACCCCAACCCTTCAGAAAGTTGACCAACTCCCAAGCGAGCTATTGAAATACAGTGGTGAAGCAATGGCTAGGGCGCTGCATTGGGTAATTACCAGGATTTTGGAGGAGGAATGTTTACAGGAGGATTGGATGGAAGGTATCGTGTATATGCCATATATAAAAAGGGCGACAAGCTGGATTGCTGCGAGTATCGTGCGTTCACGCTACTGAGCGCCGCCTACAAGTAGCTCTCCCAAATTTTATGCCGCCACCTGTTACCAATTGCAAAGGAGTTTGTGGGTCAATACCAAGCGGGATTCATGGATGCCTACTATGGACCAGATTTTCGCGATACGGAGGAATGCAGAAATCGCGAATATAACGTGCCCACACATTGTCTTTTCATCGATTTCAAATCAGCTTAAGACACAATCGATCGAGGTGGAAGATTATGCACGAATATGGATTTCCGGAAAAACTGACGCAGTTGATCAAAGCAACGATGGATCGAGTGATATGTGTCGTCAGAGTATCAGGGAAACTCTCAAGTCCCTTCGAATCTCGGAGAGGGTTACGGCAAGGTGATGGATTGTCGTGTGATTGCGCCAATAACTTATTTTTATGTAGATTATGTTGCGAGATCCACCCTAGTGCGTGGTCACTCATTTTCTCTCAGGCACAGTGAACAGGTTTAACACTATTGAACCGTGTATACACAATAGAATAGGCTTTTTGCATCCAACAATCGCACTCGATCGGTTTGACTTTATCCACCTCTCTGGGATAGAGACCGCAGAATGTATACAATAAACTAGTTAAAATTGATCCATCGGTAGCTTTTTACAATAAAACAAATCTATAGTTTGAATTGTGAATATATCACCGCGCGTAAATATTCAAACCGCAAGATTCGGACGTTCTATGTGCGTTAACTTATTTGGTCCTGCGAATCGGATGATTGGCGGTTTCGAACATTTCGCCCGTGTTCTGACTTTGTGTCGCGGTCATAAGAACAATTGAGCCATTGTGAAGTGCTACAATCCGTTTAATAAACTGTTCGCTATTGCATTACGGTAGTGAAGAAAAAAATAACTTGATGGTGGATTGTAAATGGTGCTGCAGTTGTTGTTGTTGCTGAAGGAGTCATCGCGATTTGTGCCGTTTTTACGACGGAACATCGACGGATACCTTCAGCTGGCAGGTCAAACTGGACGATATTACACGGATTTGGAGTAAACAGTTGCTGTCAATTCTTGAGTTGGTCGTTCGTTTCGCGGCGCGTGGAACGTAGAGTCGAATTGCGGTCAGTGTACAGCAGAGGCCACACCGGCCTTGGTCTGATTGGTAAGGTAAGGTAAGTCATGATATTTTGTTTCATACTTTAATATGACGTATAAAGCGCAAAACATTGAGGCTTATGAAACATAAAGTGCATTAAAAGTTATCCTCAAATAAAAATATAACGTCCCAAGGATGGGATTTTAACACTAGTCCTTGGTGTGATAGGTTTGTAGCTTCTTTGTTTCGCAAACATTGACTGTTGAAAAGTAGATTCTTAGTATCTATGATTGGCTTCTTGTGACAAGTGAAACCACAATCTTGTACAATATTTCCATCGTTATGTGACAAAACACGTTCTGAAAATTACATGGTTGAAGCAATGTTATTTCAACAATATTTAAAACTATCTATAAAATCTTGTCCTGTTTATGTTTTATAAATGTATGGAATAATGTTTGTAAGAACAATCATAAAGAAGTGAAGCGGTGAATATAGCCGTCATATTAAATACGAGAAATCTAAACCGTTCCGAACGTGACAAGTTGGGCAAAACGTTTATAATACATTTATAAAACAAACTATTTTAAGTCAATCTTAAGAAAATGTTTTGTGTGTTACTTGGGATGGTCACCATGGTATTTGAATGAATAAAACCTAATAGATGGAGTTAAGCGCAAAGTTCTAAAATTGTATTCAAATACTGAATAACTATGTTTTGATTTCTTGATTTCTTAAATCATAGCCCATGAGTATGAAATAAACAACTACAATACAGACTAGGATACAGACCTTAAAAGATTTTTTTGGTTTGGATATTCTGCCTTAATAACTGAGTGCCTTAAAATTGCTAAGTTTACTCCGGTTTTCAAATCTGGTTCAAATTTCGACACTTTCAATCTTCAACAAAAAAATAATTTAAAACTATTGGTTATTTGAGTAGTCAATTTTGAAAACCAATTTAAAGTTTTATGCAAATTTCAACATGGCTGTAGAAAAGGATGTATTACATCTACAGCAATAACAAAACATGTTGAATACTAAGAAAAACTTAAAACTGACAGTAAGAGCATTGTTGGTGGTCTCTTTTTTGATCTGAAAAGCATTTGAACCACTGAGCCATTGCATTCTTTTACAAAAAACAAGAATACTGTGGAGTGCGTAATTGATATGATGATGATACTCTTCGAAATCATGTTGGATTCACCGAGTCTTTCAAGAACATTTAACTTTAATGTCCCTCAAGGCAGTAATATAGGGCTTTGGATGATCTTGGAAAATTGCCTTTAACGCTTACATTGAAAAAAAAATAGGCATTTTTTGCACAACTAATTAAATATGTTTTATTGCGTACAGTGCGCCAATTTTTGGATGGATGGGGAAACCATGATCAAAAATATCAAAACAAAACATATTTTCATTGATTCCTGTGTTAATTTATAATTTTTCAAAAATGACTCCACTCCCTGTCGGGCGGACAAACGGCAGTTGGTCTCAAAGTTGGCCATAGTCATCAAAAACAAAGATGTTGGCATATTCTTCAACTCTCTGGTCGTCTTATTGATCAGGTCCTTTTCGGTTTTTGCCACGGAATTGTTTTAATCGATCCTTCGCTTCAAGTGTGCTCTGAAATTTTCAATTGGGCGCAGCAGGACTCATTGATGGGGGTTGGGGTCCTTGGTTACGACTGGGATCTTTAAACGCTCCAGCTCTTCCAGCAACCGCTTTGTGTAATGTGCCGAAGCCAGATCCAGCCAGAACACGACATCGTCTTTTGAGTGGCGTTTCTTAATGAAGGCCACAATTTTGGCTTTGTGCTGTGCACCTTCCCGTTGACCGCAAGTCCCGAAGAAAACACTCCCGTTCTCACTGAATGTCAGCTATAAAAGGACCTTCTTCGGGCACTTAGTAAGGGAGATGTACTTCACGTCACTCCCTACTAGTAAACTTGTAACAAACTTGTTAAAATGACAGTTTTGTGACTAAAATACGTCACAATCAAATTGCTGTTTGATTTTCGAGAGCTACTTCGGTTGCTTACCTCCCTCCTGGGGGAAGTGAAACAGCCGGTCTCCTCCTAGTCATTGACGTCAAGTCTCAGGTACGTCTCGTTGTCCATGATCATAACCACGTTGCATTTCGCAGGGAAGACTGGGTGTCAACAGTACCAATGGATCCGGGGTACTTCAAGCATTAAGGCGGAAAACCACTGCCGGACAACGAAAATTATCAACGACTAGTCGAACCATTACCCAACTTTTTGGCAGCTGTTTCCATCCTTGGTAGGAAAACAAGCAGTCCTACGCAGAAAGATTGAAACGAGTGTGTAGACAAGTACTTGAACGAAACCAGAGACCACTGGCAGCAATACCAGCATTCAAGATGGCTTGTTCGGGTTCTCGAATGCATATTGGGCTGAATGCAGATGCAGCCGGGAATCCAATACTGGTTTTGTGTTGAAGCTTAACGGCGGAACCATCAGCTGGACTTGCAGGAATCGTGCGTTTCATTGTCTGCACTGCAGAGGCGGAATTCGTGGCTCTCTTGGAAGCGACACAGGAGGTCTTGTGGCTGATGTGATTGCTGGATGATGTACTTCTTAGAGCAACCAGACTGAAGATACTGGACTCCGAGAAATTCAGCAACAGAACCAAACACATCGCGACACAATTCCATCTCCCAAGAGATGCGAACAAGAAAGGAGTGGTGTCGTTTGGAAAGTCAAGCTGCGGACGATGTGCAGATTTGAGGACCGTGTTGAGGGGGAGTGTTCGTAGATCATAGCAACACAGTGGACGTCAACACAGTTTGTAGTAGTATATAAGTTTTACGCTATAAAATTATGTTCCATTCGTTAATAAACCTGTAACCTGAAGATTTGTTATTTGTGAAGTTCTAACATAACCAACAGGACCCACCACCTGGTCGAAGAATCGCATGAAATATCTTTCTTCGCTCAATTTGTGGCACATTTGTGGGATGCTCATCCGGGAGATCTCATAACTCTTTATAGAGCAATGAGTGATGCCCAATCACTATTAGTTAGCTGAACTATTTACTATCCGGTTGAAAATGCTGATTTTCAATAGTAAAACATTTTTTTGGACTTTTATCGAACCCATTAAACTTAAACGGCAAACCACCCAAGTAAACCTTATCAATCAGCAACCAAAATGAACCAGTGGCAACAAGATGATACGCCTAACATCGATCCAATCATCGGCTTATCCAGCTTGCTTCACGCCAAATCGGCTCTAATGACCGGTACAAATCTCTTCATCATCTGCCCAACAACAGCTCGTTCCGAAATCCATCGTCCTCTCACTTCGGCGATGGTTGACGCTACATCGAACAAACCCATCCAAAACATCACCCCAACTCGTGTTAAGCTGGGATGATCTTGCTGAGGAATAAATTATAGTGCTTCATTTATCTCCAACGATCGGTGATCATTATTCAAATTATAGTGGCTATTGAACTAAGCCTGAGCACGATTTCTGCGGTCGCCTTCGTGGCCGGGAAGATGATGCTACACAACGAACTCTACTTTCTCGGTGGGTGGTCAATCACCGCCGCCCCTACTCGTTTCGGCGTTACTTTGACAAATGAGCCGGGGGTGAGATATCACGATTTTCACACCTCTTCAATTAGTTCTGGTCCTATGGTATGGGTGTTATCGTTGTTTTCAGTGAGCACAAAGAGAATATTTTAGCAACTAGAACCAGATGATGGTTCTGGCAATGTAAGATTGATAATGGTAATATATTCGTAAGTTCGTAAGACATTGAAAAGAGCAATTCATACGGTTTGAGCTCGGAAGGTTTGAAATATGTGACCTCAACCAAGCCCAATTCAAGCTCCGGCTCGTTTTTAATTTATGGCTGTTATGTTATGCAGATATGTTGTACCAAGAGTGCGACGCTCGCGCGGATTGCGTTTACACGACTTTTCAACAAACGCGACCTCAGCCGAGAAGACAAGAATCCGTTCTGTTTGAAGGCGAGTAAATTATTGTCGATTAAGATACCGACACCGCGGAGAGAGATAGATGGAATAGATCTTGCACCATTTGAAACAGATCACGATTTCACCGGCAGCTTACATCGAACAGCAAAGGGCCCGTATGAATTGTATTAATAATTGAAATATTTTCATCATCAATTTACGCGCCACCCAGTAATATGCTCAAGGGAAGCTTCGAAAACCAAGGCCGCACGAATTTTTGCTGGTTGGGTTGGTGTTTGACTTGCATTCCTTGGTAAATTGCCTTGTACGCGGCAAGGCTTGACGTAAATATTTTGTAATTGGAAGAGAAAAACATGTGCCCGTGTAGCCCAACTCCAGCGTATAAATTTTATTAGCAAACCATACTTGCGAGGTCGTTAATTGTCAGCAATTAAACTCGATTTGTGTGTGTGTTTCATTTTCTTGTATTCGGGTGCAAAATGCCGGTATTAAGTACCTTATGAAGCAGGTAATTTTTGCTAATAGTTTTCGACTTGTGGCGGACGAATCGAATCTACCGGCCACCGACCGCTAAGCTGTGGTTAAGGTAAAGTGAAATTTATTGAATTATTGCTTAACTTACCAGCAAGGGCGATCAATTCCATGGTACTAGAAGATGAATGTGATTTTTTTTTGTTTCGAATAGAAAAGTTTTCTTTCTGCTGAGATGAAAACACTTTTAGACATATCATCGTCATGGGATACAATAGGATAGCTCACAGTCTTTTCGCGCTGAAATCATGCCAAGGTTAGAGATCTGAACACACGTTCGAATGTTTGCTTTCATCTAATAAATTAACGAAAACCTGCCTTGATCGATTAAACAAAATGCTTCGCCATAATTGCCATGATCCCAATCACAATGGATTAAAAATGGCTGTGAATGTGATTGGCCAACTTCCAAAAAACGATAATTACCAATCAACTCCTTCTTGCTGCTCGGCCAGCCTTCAAGAATAAGGTATGTGATTTCCGATCAATTTACTAATGACTAATCCTCTTAAAGGTTCTTCTATGAAATCGTACTTTTATAAATACGATAAAAACTTATCCGTGATATACTTTATTTCTGAAGCGGTTGAGATATTATGATAAAGCAAGATAATTGTCATATGTAATCAATACGTTGGTTTTCTTCATTAAAAGCATGTTTTGGTATTTCGTATCTAAAGATTAATATTATTTATATTCGACACATTGAAACTGCCATTTTGATTTGAAGTTTCAATTTTTTTTTTTAGTCAAATACCTACCTTTTTTTTCCTGTTGGGATTTGTGCCATTGCGACCATTGCTCTGATCTATTGTGGTATACCCCTGTTTGTTTTTGCATCCGTTCAGGACGACAAGTTACCATTCATGGTAATTGCCGTTCTCTGGTTATGCAAGATACCCCAATCTGGTATGATACTTAGAATAAACTCAACCACCACATTGGGATTTTCCATCAAAATTTCAGAAGGACTAGAATGGCCTTGATGAAGTATTGTCTTCTACGTACAAACAATGCTGGGCAGTCACATAGTAAATGTTGAGAGGTCTCTATCTCACAATCACAAAACTGACTGACATCTCTTTGACTTCTTTTTAACTTTTTCAAATGATATCTCGATGTTCATTGTCCCGTGAGTAAGTATGCTGCATAATTTTTTATTTGGGTGTAGAAGATTTTCTGTGATTCGTTTGTTTGGAGTTATGAACAATTTGGATTACCTTGGTGTGTCTTTTACATTCCAGTTCAACTGAATCATATATTCCACCCATTTAAATTCCATTTGCATTACACAATTAGATACCCCACAATAAGGTTCGGGCCCTGTAAATTGAGTACTTGAACCTTGTCTAGCGAGTAAATCCGCTTTTTCGGTTCCTTCTATTCCACAATGGCCTGGTACCCAGTACAAGTTAACCTGGTTTTTGTCTGCCAGTTGTTTCAGCATTCCCAAACCAATTTTGATTGACATGTAAACGATTTTAGAGCATTCAAAGCTGCAAGTATGCAAATCCTTGTATTTGTATAATTTCGCTTCAGGCATATAGATGCAAGAAAAACAGTGGTCCATATACCCAACAGAATTGAGATATTAAGCCCTGGGCCTGTAATTCCTGCTCCAGTTCTATCTTTAATTTTTGAGCCATCAGTATAGAAAATAATCGATCCTGGTGAGATATTTGACCCTCCTGATTCCCATATCCAGCGGTTAGATTCAACCACTTTGTATGGTATATCCAGGTTTAGACCTTTTTTCATCCAGTCTTCGTTCATAACTACCAATGGATTGATATGAAAGTCTTTCAGTATACTAAGATGCCCAGAGAGATTGCCCTATAAAAGTATATTAGTCCTGCGCAGCCTTAGCGCACTCTTTTCAGCTTCCATTTTTTACATATTGATGCAGTGGAAGCAAATAAATAATTGCATCTATGGCTTTTGATGGTGAACTGTGCATTACTTCTGTTATGGCCATATAGGCCAAGCGTTGTTATTTCTCAAGCTTGTTTTGGGAAGTGAAGCATATACAATCCTGGGTCTCACAACAACCGTATAGATCCAATGAATCATTTTAAGGTTTAAGTCCCCATTTTTGACCAACATTTTTTGCCTACCTAGAGAGCACCGTAGTATGGTATTCCAATATGAAGGGGTGTATGGAAATGTAGTTCGAAACATTCAAAAATTGAAATAAAAATTATGACACTTTGTCTGCAATGTATTTTGTCAAAGTTTAACAAATTAATAAATGAATTAAACTAAAAATGTAATCACATTGCTGATCGTAGCTAAGCCTTCATACCGTCCATGAAGTTCTGCATAGTGGTACTTGTGCACTTCCTGAACGATGTTTTTCTTGAAGTCTGACATGTTGTGGACCACTGCATCTGCCTTTTTGAGGTTGCGATTGACGATTGCCCAATAGGGTTCGATAGCGGTCGCAGTTGGGTTACTGAATAAACTTTTTTTTTTTTAAGAAAACAACTATATATAACAAAGTTCATTTCAAATAACGGGCAGAGGCTATTGCAAGTTACATTGCAAAAACCATCCAGCTTTACTAAGTTTTATTAAAGTTGAAAGCCACTAGAAATCCAATTTGGTTTAATATGGCACCTAGAGGTGCCAATAGGTTTCATATTTTAGTGAGGTTTATGAGAACCTACGTTGTTACAACGATCTTAAAACCTTGTTTTCTCAAATTCCTTCTACTACTATGCAAGGTTTTATTTCGACTTTATGACCTAGTAAATAAAATGCTGTTTTGAAATTTCGTTTTAAGACTCATTCATATTTTTTTATTGGGGTCAATTGAAAAAGCATTTTAAAACCATTTTGCCTCCAGTAAATGCACGGCAAATTGGCATTTATAGACATTTATAGTTTAACAGATCCTCGTGATTCATATAATAAAATGTAGGGTTAAGCACTACTTCAGCACAAAATGGTTTTTGTCGACTTGCGGGGTTTTGTGGACAAAATTGCTTTTAATTGCGTTAAAAGATTCTACGTATTAAAGTACATCTTTTAGCCGAGTTTCAGATAATTTGGCAGAAAACTAACTCAAAATTTCCCGCAACACTAGAACATTTTTCTTAAAGCTATGTCCATTTAAAATCCGGAACAATAAAATCTTCTGTATCTCGGTAACGGATTGACGTACAAATAAGTTTAATACATCAAAACAAAGGTAATTCACTGTACCTTAAAAAAAATATCAATACAAATATTTCTCTTCGTTTCGCACTTTCTTCTTTATTCCTCCCACCAAACGCTGCACACCTCCGAAGTCAACTTCCTTGGCACAATTGTTCCACATTTTGGTCATCTGAGTCACGTCCCGAGCCGTTTTTCCACTTTTCTTAAGCTTCCGCTTCATTATTGCCCAAAATATCTCGATGGGCCGGAACTGCGGGCAGTTGGGTGGATTTATGTTTTTATCGATTAAATCTACGTTATTATCGCGGTACCACTGGATGACTTCCCGGCTGTAGTGGCAACTCGCCAAATCTGGCCAAAACTTCACGGGACCTTTATGGGCTTTAATGAAAGGTAGTACGCAGTTTTTGAGCCATTCTTCCTTGTACAGCTTCGAGTCCGTCGTCTTATTCGTCACGAACACTTTGGTCTTTGCACCGCAGCTGCATATCCCTAGTCAAATCATCAGTTTTTTGGAAAACTTGTCCATAAAAGCAAACTTAAACTTCGCAATTTTTCTTCGAATTTTTGGCCAGGAAGCTGTCCGAAATCCATTTTGACGCAGGCTCATCGTCGATGAGCAGTCATCGTCGATGAGCAGCATCCTTGGTACTTCGTCAAAACCTGCTGGTACAATTTCCGAGCTCAAGTTTTGGTGACGAAACTTTGCTTCAACGTTCTGTTTGGTTGCTTGCTGGTTCGATAAGAACGATATCCTGCTCGCAAACGAATTCTTCGAACGGTACTGCGAGCAGCAGCGTATTTTTGTGCGATTTCATTATCTGATAGTCCAGGGTTTGCTTTGACGGTTCTCAATATCTTCTGGTTCAGCTTGCGGTCATATGTTCCACTACGACACTTACCTTGAGGCACTCGATCCACGCTCTTTTGCTTCCTGAAACGTTTGAGCTCATCATACACGGTTGATTTGGCGATTTTCAACGTTTTTGCGATTTTTATTGCGGACCACGTTGGATTATCAACGTGGGTGTACAGATTTTTTTCTCTCCTCTCGGCTTCCACCTGTTGGAATAACTTTTGACTCACTGCACGAAACACCGTGATTTATACCACAGAAAGTAGGCACCTAGGCAAACAAACCGCTGTAAAATAATTCTTGCAGCGGCCACTTTTCGTGCCACTGCAACACAATAAGTGATTCCTGGTTCTAACTGGACAGAACTTTAGATACTGCTAAATGAATCAGAAAAGCAGAGAATCGAACAAAGCAGAACAACAATTTAAACCAACCACGATATCACAGTGAAGTTTGAAGTGGCCATTTGTCCGAATGCTGTTTCAAAATCAAGGCTAAAATCTTCACTAGAAATTTTCAAAATCTTTATGGTCCTATACGTGTTTTATTAACTTGCTTTCACAACCGTCTATGGAGTGGGCCACTTTGTACAAATTTTGGCTTTAAAGAAACATAGAGTAAAGTTGGTCGACTTAACAGTTTTGAATGTAGTTTTATCAACAAATCCGAGAGGAGTGCTATACGGCTGGAATAAAACTAAAAAAATTACTTAGGCTACCCGCCAATCTCATGTTTCCAATATAGTGAAAGCAACCTCTTCTGCAAGCATTCGTTTCATCAAGTTTCAGCATATATTGTTCCTTTTGTATAGAAAATAGAGGATTGCAAGCAACATGTGCAAATTGCTAACCAAACGAAGACCAGTCGTAAGCCTTCAAACTTAGCTTAACGAATATAGCAATATTACCCGTGGTCTTGAACAGCTAAATCCTGGTGGTAGCACGCGACCGCTGGACGGCTGCCATGTAAAGTTTCCGGATGCTGCTTCTGATCCTGTTGATGAGTTGGTTCGTTTCCTTGCCCTTCCAACTACCCTTGTGTAAAGTGGACCTTAATAGACCAAAACAATCCTCGATAGGACGACACTGCTGCATATTAGTCGGATTCCGGCATTTCACACAAATGGTTTATGTTGGCTCTCCAGGAACGTTAATATCTTTTTCGCGAAACAGGATGATGCCTTGTCCGGCCAAAACACGTAGTCTCTATCCAAGTGGTGTTTCTAAAGGAACGCAATGAAAGTTTTCCGCAAAGACTCTGTTTGGTAGGCTTACTGCCCGAGGAGCTGGAACGAATATCTTGATAACTACCTTGGTATTTCAGAGCGCTGCACAAATACCTGAGAATAATTCCATAAAAATATTCCCTCAATGTTATGCGAATGACAAATTGAGGTAAGACAATACCTAAACAATACCTCTCACGTATTCACAGGTATCCCAAATAACAAGTTTTGTTATTCGATGGATATTTTGCTTACAATTCTTTGGTATTTTATCTCCGTTGCTGTGCTCTTATATAGTTATCAAGATCAAAATTAGAAATTCGAGTGTTATTTTCGGGTGGTTGATGACCTAGCCACTGGTTTTGAACCATGGCTCCGAAATCTCCTTACTGAAAATTGCAATGTATGGCATTATGTTTTGATCGAATTTGTGCTTGAATTTGTACTTAACCTTTGGAGGACTTGCAAATTTGTCCTTGGTGTAGACACAGTCGTTTCCGGGCATCTGGTACTTGGACAGGGGAAAGAAGATTTTGTCGTCAAGAACAAAAGACTTTCCACCGTATTGCCGGATCATTCAGCGGCACTGGGATTTCACAGTTCTGATTTGTTCATCCGTGTACTCTGGGAAACTGGTTTTCTTTCGACATACTAGGGTAGGGAACGGCTTCAGCTCCCCGGGACCCTATTCCAAGCACGGGGTAAACGATAACTTACAACGCTGATTATTTGCACCATGGTGCATCATCATGTGAAGCATCATACTGCAAAAAATGAGCGTTGTAGGTTAACGTTTAGCCCTTGCTTGGAATAGGGTCCCGGGGAGCTTAAGCCGTTCCCTACCCTATTCCCTCCTTTTCAGAGTCTTACCGATGTACGACTTCGAAGAATTGAACTTGTTGGCCGCTTCCCACTGGCTCACTGAACCCTTGTTGTTAACGCCAGACGCACAACTCCTCCATATCCTCCTTGACCTGCCATCCCCTATTTCTCCATATTACCCAAAACTTTTTTTTGTTCTTTAAAGGTCCACTGTCCACAAAGGAAATGGAAAGGAAAGGCACCCAAACCAACTCTTCACCAGGATCAGAAGCAGCATCTGGAAAATTGATTTATAAGTGACAGCCGTCCAGTGGTCATGTGCTACCACCAGGACTAAGCTGCACCGCACGGCGGACCACGGGCCATATGCTAGTATTCATTAAGCTAATATTAAAGATTAAGGTCATTCCTTTGTATAAAATATATCCGATTGATCTGTACTTCTTTATTGTACTTTTCCCGAGCCATACGTTCTTTTCCCGTCATTTGGTGGCCCGTTATTACGCAGTGGTGCCATACTCGCACTAAGGTATTGTTCAATATCTTATATGTATCTATGAAAAGAAATTTTGTCTAATTCCATTATTTCATTTATTTTTATTTTCAGGTAAGCCATGTTTGAAAGCGCATGAATGGATAAAGTATGTTTCACGTAAGTTGGAAACCTATTCAAGCATCAAGATACATTTTTTTGGAGTAGAATTCAATTTCATCTTGAGTCAGGGCATTTCCAGAAAAAAAAAAATACATAAAAAGTTGCAAACAGGCTCGGCAATCTTCGATTTGGAATCAACTTCCCACATGTTTCCGGTATTGGAAAAAATATAGTTTTCATCAGTTTCGAGAACCTTACAATACAAGAATAATATTTGAAAAAGGCATATGTGTTTGAAGGCATAGTTTTTTATTTCAAAATATTTTAAATTGCGTCTAAGAAGAAATTGTAGATTTATGTTCGTAGATCTTGTACGAGGCTAGTTTTGTTATTGTTTGAATGTTGCTAACTACTTTTCGATACACTTTTTAGCATCCCAGGCTTTTGTCAAACTAGCTTTAAAATGATTTAGTGATGTGTGCGGCATAATACAGGCACTACAGGACTCGAGACCAGTTCATAGGATATAAATAGGGAGAATACATACACCTTTGATCAAATATCTCAGGAAAAGTCTGCTACAGTGCTCCGAAGTATCTTTCACTACATTCGATGGTGCCCAATCTTCTTGAAACGCCTATTGCGTTTTACCGAAATGGTCATGCGCCCAAGGTGCAACAGTGTCCGTCAGAAGCTTTTGGTAGACAAATTGGTTGAATTTGACGCCGCTTTCGATGAACATTAGGGCATCTTCACCCGAAGCTGTAATTCCCGTCCAAACCATCACCGAAGCTGGATGATGTGGTCTAGCTACATTCATAAGGTTAGTAGAACCTTTTGGGAAAAGCTGGCAATCATTTTGGTGGAGATGGTATTTCTCGACGGTATACATTTTCTCATCAGTAAACAATCTTCGATTTCCGGAGCCGGTTGGTTCAGATTTTTTCGTTTAGGTAACGTTTGCATTAAAAAATGGACTTTTTTTTCGGATGGTGATAAAAAAAAGCTAAGACAGATTATTGCTTTTGAAAAATTTCCCATGGAAGGTAATTATTTAAGCTTACTTGCAAAAAAATTCTACGCCCTTGCGAGCGGCCTTCCAGAAATTAACCGGAACATTCGCCATGGCAGTCAAAAACATGCGTGTAGGTATGTTTCTGAGTTCTTTTTCGTTTTATTTATCAATTCCTTCTCAGTTTAGTTTTCGCGACAAAATTTTTGGAGTAGATCTTACGCTTCAGGTTGGCCCAGAGATTCTCGATGGGACGCAGCTGGGGGACGTTGGCCAGGTTCGCCGACTTGGGTACCACATCGATATTCAGCCACTCCATTTCCTCCAAGGATCGCTTCCGAGTAGTGGGCTTTTTTTAGATCCGGCCAGAACACTGCGTCTCCGCATTTATGGTATTTCTTGATGAACGACGCAACTTCCGGCAGGCATTTCGTACTATAAATTTCCCCGTTCACGGCTTGATCCGGAGCGAAGAAGAGCGGCTTTGACATCCCCTTCTCGCTGATTGTCAGCCACAGCACCTTCTTGGGGAACTTGGTGTGTGAAATGAACTTCACCTCGGAGCTCACTTCCTTCAATGGGGAAGTAAAATAAACATTACTACCCGAGCAGAACACAAAAGCATATGAATACCTTATTTTTGATCTTGATAACTGGCCTTGGTATTAAAGAGCTTAGATTAATAAGGTAAAATACCTAAGCAAAATACCTAAGAATTGTAAGCAAAATATCTCTCGAATAACTTAACTTGATATTTCGGATACCTGGGTAAGTATCTGGTCACCTTAGAGGTATTATTTCGGTATTGTCTTACCTCAATTTGGTATTCGCATGACATTGTGGGAACAATTTGATGGTATTATCCTCAGGTATTTTTACCTCTTAATCTGAAATACTAAATACCAAGGCCAGTAATCAAGTTATTCGCTTCTGCTCGGGTACTCGAGCAGGAGACAACAACATAAGAAAGCCTTATTCTGATCTGGATAACTGGCCTTTAATTGACAAGAGCCCAGATTAAGAATTAGAAATACCTTAGAATTGCAAGCAAAATATCTCTCGAATAACAAAACTTGTTATTTCGGATACCTGGGAATACTAAGGCTACTGTCTTTTTCAATTTGTTATTGCATTACATTGTGGGAACAATTTTATGGTATTATCCTCAGACATTTTTACCTCTTAATCTGGGCTCTTAAGTAACAAGGTCAGTAATCAAGTTATTCGTTCCTGTTCAGATAATTATGTTTTTATTGCATACAGTTGGGAAGATATTTCCAATTTCAAAAACATTATAATTAGGCGCACTGTAGGCAATATAAACATAATTAGTAATGTATTCATTCCAAGATGGGGTTTCCGTCAAAACATGCTGTTAAGAGGATCAGCATACAACACCTTACCGTATTTCTCTCTGAGATTGTTAAGTAAACAACGGCGAGAAAAACATTACCGGTAAAATGAGATGTTGGTCATCAAAACCTTTAATTGGAAATTGATTTCCATCACATGTGGTCTTTAGGGAGTGTAAAATAGAAATTTCACATCGCTAGAACCATGCTGTGCCATTGGCGGTTTTTGAGCACGATCAAGCGCGCACTCTTTTGCCAGTCAAGGTGGTGGATCCGTTCCTGCCTTGACCTACCCCGCATGGGGATGTGTGGCAAAGGAGTGTGTGTTTGCTTCAAAATACTGCTTAACAAAAGCCCTACGCTCAATTTCAAACTACTTCTATTCAATTTCACAGCCTGCCGAACGCTATCGGACCTATCGATACTTTCTCTTCACATCTTTGGTTCTAGCAGAAATTGCTGTCCACTACTGGGATACCATGATAATGGGAAGATATTTCCAATTTCAAAACATTACGAAATTCGCAGCAGCCATCTGTGGATTTCTAAGTGAGTGAAGTTTCCTTTCCAAATATTAATTTGCATCGGTATTTCCAGTGATTGGGACGCGTGTAGAGACTCGAATATTCCATGAGACCAAGTTCATTCTTTGAATTTAAGAAAAAAAAATGGAATTGAACTAACAGCCATAGACCGTCAAGTTACTGGGTACGCGATAGTAACACTTAGATAACAACGTGATACCAACCACCCCGGCAAAGAAGCTACAAAACAATAAACAAATTATGGTATTGTTCCACCAGATTTCAACAGATTATTCCTTCGTCTTTCGATGATTACGCGATTCCGTGGCAACAGCGGCGTTGAACTAAGATAAAAGAATCTCTGCTAAAAGTAATGCAGGCCAAACGTACAATTAAGTTTACACACAAACACACACTTTGCTACTACGTTTTGCATAAAAGATAAAACAATTGCACCTCGTTTTCTCACCTTTGCATTAAAAACGGCGACGCTGCTAGTACAAATGCAACGCTTTAGCTACTAGCGGCTGCACTGCGAGAAGGTTGGTCCAGGTAATAAACTTTTAACCGAGATGAGATTGAAAACATCAATCAACCAGCCAGTCGGCGGCTACCGAATTTGAAGCTAATTTGACTCATAAGTCTGGAAATTTTTCGTAGCACTTGTTGTTATGTAAAAAAAAAATTAAAACCCATATAAATTGGAACAACTTAACTTTGACTCACCCCAAACAGCGCAATAGTGAACAGCAAGTTCAATGTGAAAGGCTTTTTACTGCGTTTTGACGCTATCCAAACATGCGCAAATAAAAACACTTCTAAACACTTTATGTTTTACGCCTGCTGACCAACCCTCGGCCGGTGTGATTTGGTTCATAGTTACATAAAAAATAGTATAAAAACAAACATAGACCTCTTGGCCCGTAAACTAGTAGACGCAAGAAATGCGTGCCGCTGAGCACCTGACCTTGTGATGACGACGACGACGTCGACGGCGGACAGTACCCGATTGGCGGCACTCTGCACTGATGAATGGACGATTGGACTCAGGCCAATAGCAAACGGTATGGCAAAGCCGTCACGTCGCACGGACTTCCCACAGGGACCGCACTGCGATCGTAGCCAAGCCCTTTGCCACACCACACGATTCAGTGCAAGTGTCTCACGCTGCCGTTGCACATTTGATGACTAGCAACGCGGCGAAAGTAGATCTTTGATGTTTGTTGTTTTCGGCATTTTGGTAAATTGGTTGCCCATGTGGGCCGGATGATGAACGGACCCACAAACGACCAGTGGCCAGAAGTGGTGGCCCACGGCGTTCACGACATTGTACCAAGTGTCGCCGATCTTTGTGGAGCAAACTGGAGCAATTTTTCGTCTCCGTTTGAATGGAGCGAGAGTGTACCTACATGGACCCTACAACAGGCATATCGTGGAAGCACGATGGCGATGGCAGTGGTTGCGTAAAGCATCATTGCATTTCGGACGAAGGCAGCGGGGTTCTCATTTAATTAATTGACTATATTAGCGGGTTGTAATTCGGCTTTGGGAGCTATTTGTCATGCCGAAGGGGATCGGGCCTTAGCGTCGTTTTGGTTGATGTATGATAATTTTCAGTATCTTCAATCAAGCTGGTACCTTTGATTTAAGACAGGTGAACAGAATTGGTGTTCGCATTGGAACTTAAATGGTTAAAGTTTTTGAACTAGAAGCATATTATACTTGTATTAGACAGACACCAAATTGAGCATTGCACCGAGCATTACAGGCTAAAAACTCGTCCAATATGCATTGTTGAGGATCAAGTGGTCGGTACGATGAGCTTCTTACGACCAGATTTGAATCGTTTGAAACTAGTCCTAGGAAATTCGTTAATGCTATTTGTGAAAAAGAACAAATGTCTGGTGTACAACATACAACTGGCATGCAACAAAGCTGATTCACGGCCTGAGTTGGTAAAAACTCAACAATTCTTAAATAAATCGATAGAAAATGTCCCCCAAAACCCTTCAACTTCAAATCGACTAGTTATTAAAAATGAAAAATCCGAGATGGGTTCTCCATTGTTCTAATGATCGTGACCGGCAAAATTTTGTCAAAACATAAAGTGCCATTACTGTAAAAATGAACCTAATTCTATATTATAAATTTTGGTTCAAAGCTCTTAAAGGAATCCTTTGTGAATAACTTTTGAGCAGGTTGGGTTAATTTCTTTTAATTCGATAATAATTGCTTATTCTTTGCCAGGTACGTGTATTTTCCTAATACTTGCAGACTACCTCAGTGCCTCGTACCTAGAATATTTGATGTCTGATAACGAGGCACTAAGGAAATTTGCTAGGAGAAGACAAAATACGCGTATCTGTTAAACGCTAACCAATTATAACGGAATTACAAGGAAACAACTCAACCTATTCAAAATCCAATAATTTTTTAATGGAAGTATTGGACGGATGATCTTATTTGTCTAATCCAAACAGAATAGTTTTCGAGCATGAGGCAAATTCAAGCATACTTAATATCCTGTTAATAGAAACAATGAGATCGTCAACATATTTAAATGGATAAGAGTTTATTGCGTTGGCTTGCTATACGTTTATGTAATAGAGTCATTCGTAGAAGACAAGTAGCAATTGCTAAGTTACAAATTAGATATTCTTCTGTTTGCTTAAATAAATCAGTTTGAGAGTGAAAAGCTTCAAAAGAAAGTCATGACAGATACCATTGCAGTTCATGTCAATCTTTCACGGGAAAATATTGATCTACTTAAGAGAGAGGCCAGCGACTCACGAACATCCGCTTAGATGCTACGGAGTTGGTTGGTGGAGCCAGAACTCACCTAAACGGGCGATGCAAAACAATGTAAAGTTTTTTAAATGTGTGTTTGCGATTTAATCTTTATTTGGCCGGATGTCTAGAGATACAAAGTAGGAATATCTAAACGTGTGCACTGGATTCAACCAACGGTAGAGATCCCAAGCAGTACAAAGGGTGTACGGAATCAAATTGCGACACACACAAATATTCGGCAAAATTTGCCCGTTCAACCAATCATCTTCAAACTTTCAGGGAGTAAAATAAAACATGTTATGAATATTTTCCCATGTTTGTTTTATTCAATTTCAATTCCATATCCAAATGCACGAACCTTCTTCTTTACACTACTCATAAGGTCCTGTACAACATTTGGACCAACTTTTTTTTGCGTGGCAATCCATTTTTTCTTCATATCTTCCTCCGATTTCACTTCCTTAGGATGCTTCCGAAGTGCCTGCTTCATGATGGCCCAGTACTTTTCAATTGGCCGCAGTTCCGGTGCGTTCGGGGGTTGAGATGCTTCGGCACGAAATTGACCTCCTTAGCCTTGTACCACTCCAAAACCTCTTTCGAGTAATGGCACGAGGCTAAATCCGGCCAGAAAATCGTAGGACCATCGTGTGACCTCAGAAGAGGAAGTAGACGCTTTTGGAGGCATTCCTTTAGGTACACCTGCCCATTGACCGTTCCAGTTGTCACGAATGGGGTGCTCCGCTTTCCACACGAGCAAATTGCTTGCCAAATCATATATTTTTTGGCAAACTTTGACATCTTCTGCTTTCTAACGTCCTCAGGGACATCGAATTTATGATGAGCAGTGAAAAACTGGAGCCCCGGAAGCTGCCGGAAGTCTGCTTTTACATACGTCTCATCATCCATAACGAGGCAATGTGGTTTCGTCAACATCTGGGTGTAGAGCTTCCGTGCACGTGTTTTACCTACCGTATTCTGCCGTTCATCGCGATTAGGCGCCTTTTGGACTTTGTACGTGTGTAGTCCTTCACGTTTTTTCGCATCTTGCACGAAAGTTTTGGTTAGATTCAGTTTCTTCGCCACATCTCGAACTGAACTGTTGGGATTCCTCTTGAAAGCTTGAACTACCCGCTTGTGATCCTTAACACTATACGGAGATCCATTTTTGCCACTTTTTTCTTTCCGATCGATGGTCAAACGTTCGTGGTACCGATTTAAAACACGAGACACCGTAGAATGTACCATTCCCAGCTTCCTGCTGATGGCACGATGAGAAAGATCCGGATTTTCGAGGTACGTGCGCAAAATTTCTTTGCGCCGCTGCTGTTCTTCCGACTCCATCTTCGCAACGATTGCACATCTGCTAGTGAAACTTACACAGCGTAAACAAATACACATTGAACTAATTCCACCCAAAATTTCAATAGAAAATACCCAACGGGTAAAAAGTTACAGCCATTTAAAAGTGGTGCAATTTGATTCCGTACAACCTTTACGGAGACTGCTGAGCCGATCGCCGTGAAAATTTGTATGCAGGTTTATTGGGGCCGGGAAGGTTCTTAAGACCGGATGAGGGCACACCTCCTCTAGAAAAAAAGGGCTCCCATACAAATGAAACACATATTTCTGCATAACTCGAGAACTGATCATGCAGAGGGAAACAAATTTAGCATGCAGAAGTTTTTGGAAGCAAAAATAAAACTAAGGTAGTTTTGAGACCCCTCCCTACTCTAGAAAGAGGCTCCCATACAAATGAAACAAAAAGTTTCTGCATATCTCAAGAACTAATCAAGCAAATGGAACCAAATTTGGCATGTGAGGTTTTCTGGAGGCAAAAAATGTTTCTATGGTGGTTTGAGACCCCTCCCTCTCCTAGAAGGGGTGCTGTCATACAAATGAAACTGAAATTTCTTCATAACTCTAGATCTAATAAAGCAAATGGAGCAGAATTTGGCTTGCGGGGATTTTAAAGGCAATAAATGTTTCTACAGTGTGTTGAGACCCGTCCTCTCTCTCTGGAGGGGGGGCGGTCTCCCATACAAATGAAATACAAGTTTCTGCAGAACTCTAGAAATAATCAAGTAAATGGAACCAAATTTGACAAGTAGGAGTTTTTGAAGGCAAGAAATGTTTCTAACCCCCCAAAAGACCCCTCCGCCCTCCCCGAATTCTCCTAATGAAACACAAATTTGTGCATAACTCGAGAATTAATCAAGCATATGGAACCGAATTTGGTAAGTGGAGGTTTTTGGAGGATAAAAATGTTTCTATGGAAGTTTGAGACTCCTCCGCCATCTGAAAGGAAGGGAGGGGGTTTCCATACAAATGCAACACAAATTTCTGAATAACCCGAGAACTTATCAAGTTAATGGAACCAAATTTGGCATGTGGAGGTTTTCGAAGGCAAAGCAATATTTCTATTGTGATTTGAGGACTCCTCCGCTCCCTGAAGAAGGGGTCTCTCATACAAAGGAAACACGAATTTCTGCATAACTCGAGAACAAATCAAGCAAATGGAACCAAATTTGGCATGTGAGGGGTTTTGAAGGCAATGGTTGTATGGTGGTTTGAGAAACCACCCCCCTCTGGAAGGGAGGGCTCCCATACAAATGAAACACAAATTTCTACCAAAAATGAGAACTATCCAGGGTTACTTAAACACGTGTATTTCTCTGGTAAGAAACATGTTTTGATGGAAGTTTGATCCCCTGCTTATTCAAGAAAAAAAAACTCATTTTGAAAAAAAAAACCATAAACGTGCCAGTTATATTAAATTTTCCTTCATTAAGTTGCACGCGTAGCAGCGAACGCACCGGGTTCAGCTAGTCTACTTATAAGGGCCCCCCCACAAACCCCCCCACCCAACATTTTATTTAACTTTTTCTCCCTTTAAAGACACCCAACCCCCCATTCCCAATTTAACAGTTTGATTAAATTAAACCAGACACCACCAGCTGTATCATCATTACAATATACTAACACAACACCAACCGCATGCCACCCTCTCATAATCTCAGAATGTTCTATCAAAGTTTGCCAACCGCCTTCGACGCCTTTCTTGAAACAACCCTCATGAACTCTACCTTCGGCCAAACCTATGTTATGATGCTTAAAGTTAGAAACATTCGCTTTCCAACCCACTCCGATAGACCGGATTTCATCTTCCATCTTCTATTTTCTCTTTCTCTCTCTCCTCAACCAGCGCAGCGAACTGTGTGCATCTCGGCTAATAGCCTATAAACGTGCAAATATTCGAACCACCTCAAAGCGCCATCAACGGTGTGATAAAGCCAGCGATAATGTTTTATATGTCTATCAACAACGCCATCTTCGTCGGAACCGCCAGACTCGTCTTCCATCGTCATCGTTGTAGCACTGCTGCTGCTGCTGCTGCTGCTGTGTCACAATCGGATCTCGAAGCAAAGTGGCACCTCATTGAAAAGCACTTGTTGTAGACAAACACGCAGTCTCACCTATCCGTATCCTTTTCCACTGACTGCCCTTCACCAGCAGTCCCGGTCATTTAAGGATGACTATTCACAGCTTCGACAACGGCAGTGCCACGGTATCAAACTGGCCAAACGCCTCCACCGCAACTACCATCCTCACCGCTCTGCTGACCTCCACCTTTGGATCCGACACACCGTCCGTCACATCAACGCCACTGGATGCCGGTTGGCTGTCACTGTTCGACTATGGCAACAACCGATCCATCGAGGATGGTGGGGGTGGTCTATTCATCGGTGAAAATTATTCCATCTTCGGTAACCACGGCCGAACCGACGATGGTGAACCAACGCAGTGGCCACCGTTGGATCGGTGCGATCCGAGAGACATGAAAAACTTTCAGTGCACCGTACAGGAGTTTCTCGAGTATGCCCGGGGACCGCAGCAGATGCCACTGTCGACTGCTCTGTTGGTAAGTACCGAAACTTTGACTCTATTAACTATTAAACTGCATTAATTACTTCGGACGTATCGAACTGAAGCCATCCGAGAAAGAATCGTAGATTTAATTGCACGAACTTTTTTGGGAGTCGATGTTTGGTTGGAAAATCCAATTCTCTATTTCAGGTATAGAGATCAATGTTCAGATTTATCTTTGTCATTGGAAAACTTTATGTCACATTGTCACAAGGATAGTCGAAAAACTATCGACAAGACGTTAATTTGTTTTCGTCGTTGTTCTATTCCACGCAATGAAATTCCTTAATGTATCGTCACGTTGCAGAAGAGCCTTTTTGCTAACAATGCTCGCGCTCAGAGAAAAGAAGACATAACCAAGTGCGAAGTCAAATCAAACGTAACGTCTCCGGGTGCAATGATCGGCTGTGTGTTCAACGTAATCCGCTCAGTATCTTCATTTAATAGGCAATCAAGCGATAGTTTGTTTAAATATTTATAAAACCAATTTAAAATCAAACACCTACTTTATTTCTAGAATAATTCTCTATTATTATCAGGTTTGAACAAATATTACAATTTTAGAAAAATAAATAAAGCTAAGTGATCGGGCTTACAATAAATAAGAACCTACCGTTTTATTTCTTCCATCTACCGGACAATGAGCAGCTCCTCTTTTGGCCTAAGTATTTTTCTCTGAAATCACTTCGTCAGCTCCGCCCTCGACCAACTTATCACCGTCCTCTGATTTGACATTATATTCCCAATTATACTGAAAATTAAATTTAGTTTATATTACGCAATCGAAGGTTGGGCCCTCGAATTTGTTCTTTGTTTTTTGCTACGAAACTGATGAGTACTATTTATGGAGCAAACTTCGTATTCAATGAGGAAGTCGATAGTTCACTACCAACTAAGAACACTTGAGTACTGAGGGGTAAAGCTATGTCCATTTGGAATCTGGAATAATAAAATCATCTGTATCTCGGTAACGGATTAACGTAAGCTTATTACATCAAAACAAAGGAAATTTTCATGTACTTTAAGGAAAAAATATCAATACAAATCATTTCTCTTCGTTTCTAATGAAAATTTGCACTTTCTTCTTTATTCCTCCCATCAAACGCTGCTGACCTCCGGAGTCAACTTCCTTGGCACATTTGTTACACATTTAGGTCATCTGAGTCGCGTCCCGAGCCGTTTTTTCACTTTTCTTAAGCTTCCGCTTCATTACTGCCCAGAATCTCTCGATGGGCCGGAACTGCGGGCATTTGGGTGGATTTATGTTTTTATCGATGACATCTAAGTTTTTATCGCGGTACCGCTGGATGACTACCCGGCAGTAGTGGCAACTCGCCAAATCTGGCCAAAACTTAACAGGACCTTTATGGGCTTTAATGAAAGGTAGTACGCGGTTTTTGAGGCATTCTTCCTTGTACAGCTTCGAGTCCGTCGTCTTATTCGTCACGAACACTTTGGTCTTTGCTCCGCCGCTGCATATCCCTGGCCAAAAAAAACCTGAATTAATCCACCGATGGTGAGACTGAACCCTTCTTACACTTAACCATAATTACGAACTCAAATGTGGCCAATATGGTTCTAGATACATATTTTCATCAGAAATTCCATAAAGATTCAGGAATATTCGATATGTCATACATTGAGTTTATAAAATGAACTATTTGTCAATCCTGACCGTATTGTTTATCAATATGGTTAAAATATTGCCATTAGAAGTATTTAACAAGCTGTTTATGTTAGTTATATTAAAGCGGAAATTAAATAAATTACATAAGAAATTTCATACATTCAGTCCATAGAATGAATTATTAGACAATCCTAAGCGTCAATTTTGATTAGCGATATGGATTCAAGATGCTCAATAAGTACATGTTCGTTGAAAATTGTGTAGTTATAGTAAATTGAGACTTTGTGTAATTTTCGAATATACTCGTTGCTGTTCAAAACCGGACCACTCGAGCCAATCGATCCTGCTCTAATTCTTTAGAGTCGCATAGTGTGACTAGTGCGCTGTATGTGCTATACAACGCACCAGATGCGGAACAATAGAATGCAAGCGGCATCGATTGGGGTGAGTGGTCTTGTTCGGTTTTGAACTGCAACGAGTATATTTTCATCTCGCAATTATGTGCTCTCAGGTATTGTTTTGGTCATATCTCCATGAAGGATTATCCAATCATAATGAAATTTTGACCAGTTATTCGAAGATTTTATAAGTTTAATTTGGCGCTAACGAAACTAAAATCGGTACACAAATAGCTCAGTATGTAATCGGAGACTAAACTGTTTGATTACTATTATAATAGGCCGTCAAGTACTGTTTCGTTGATATCTTCGTAACGAAATGTCCGAATAAAAAAAAATCAATAGCGTTCTATGGGAATGTTGTAGCTTTCATTTGCCGTCAACAGAACTGAAATCGGTTCACAAATGGCTGAGAAACCGATGTGACATTATTTGTAACGCACACACACACATACACACACACACACACACACACACACACACACACATACATACACACAGACATGTGCTCAGTTCGTCGAGCTGAGTCGAATGGTATATGACACTCGGCCCTCTGGGCCTCGGATAAAAAGTCGAATTTTCAAGCGATCTTAATACCCTTCTTTTGGTGTAAGAAGGGTAAAAACCCCCCACGGTTTTCCCAAAAAAAAAAAATATAAAAATGCAACCCAATTTCCCCCCCTCCCCCCAATTTTTAAAAGGTTTTCGAAATTGGTTTCCCCCAAAAATTAACCGCAAAAAATTTAAAAAGTTAACCTAATAAAAATAAAAAAAACAAAAAAGAAATTAAAAATAATTTAACCAACAATCAATATGCAATTAGCGATTTGAAATTGGTTCACTGTTGTAGAACCCCTTGGTCTGAAGTATACCTTGTAGCCAGCATCTTGCTATACATATTTGCGCCTTTGTTTTGATTTGCTGTGTTATTTTGACAGTATATTTGAGCGTGTGTTCGTGTGAGTTCATTATTAGGGCGAATTATTAAGCTTGGGACCGAGCTTGGGAACGATGTGCTAGTACTGACTGAGCCAAGAAAAAAATCGTATTTGTTCGGGACCTACTGATCTTAGAGTTAGTTTATGGTTTAACCGTACCGGTTACAGTTGGGATGATAACCCGAATTGGTGGTTAGGTGCTTCTTATGGTAATTGTTTATGCGGGTAGACATTTAGGACATTTTTACCCAAGAGACTGGCTTCATCCACCACCAATTGCATACGATTTCTTCTAGGCCTATGTGTGTACAACACTGCAAAATATGCAAATGTCGAAAACACTATTCGACATACGATATTTCTCGCAACCGCCCATTTCGAACAACTCTCTTTTCCAGTTATTTTGGAGGCCTTGAAAGGGGCCGTTTTGGGGTCAGGGGAACAGCTAGTGCAGCCACCTCACTTCGTCATAAAGCTGAAGCTTAAAGCTTGAGCAACTCGCGTATATAGTTGGCAGCCATATGCTGTGACATTTTACTTACACTTCCTCAAAATAATTTGTTTCTTATCGAATGATATGGACTCTATCCATCGCACTAGAACGCAAGAAACACTTTAAAACACTGATTGGAAATCTAAGATAATATTACCAACGAACTTCACACTTCACATGCCATCAAACAGAAATTACCACATGCCATCAAACAGTGGACTGTGATTGCAAATAAGCACACATCAAACGACCCTTAGTGATTTGCAATACTGAATCATAGCATGTAACATTTATAATGTATCGAATAATAAATATGATATACTCTCATGTTTGGTTGAATTTTGAGTTTCGTTTGTGTGAAAGCATCCCCCCTTCCAGAGAGGGGGGGGGGGGGTCTAGAACCCCAGATAATCATTTCTTGTCTTAAAAAACTTCCACATGTCAAATTTTATTCCATTTACTTAATTAGTTCTCGTGTTATCATAAGTTCCTGTTTCATTTATATGGAAGCCCCCCCTTTCTGAAGGTGAGAGGGGTCTCAAATTGCCATAGAAACCTTTCTTGCTTTTAAAAACTTGCAAATGCCAAATTTGGTTCCATTCGCTTGATTAGTTCTTGAATTATGCCGAAATTTGTGTTTATTGGTATGAGAGCCCCCCATTCCATGGGGGGAGGGGGGTCTTAAACCATCATAAGAAGCATTCCCGGTCCCAAAAGCCCCTGCATACAAATTTTCACGCCAGTCGGTTTAGTAGTTTCTATGTCTAACTATAAGGGTTAGTTCGATAGAAATTCATTTTTATATTTATAAAAATTTCAATAGTTTTTTATTTGAAATTAATAGCTTTCAATAATGAAATTGATGAGTAGAAAGATTTGCAATCGATCGGTGCAAACATTTTGAAAATCGGTCATGAAATGACTTAGTTATTAACTTTCAAAACCTAAGCATATTTCGTGACGCTCCAAATTTTCGTACTCGAAACGTGTACCCCTATATTGAAAACAAAGACGTAGTCCTACGTCAAAAAAAATCTCCTCGTGCTGTCACCATGCAGAAGTTTTGGCCAGGAAGCTGTCCGAAATCTATTTTGACGTAGGTTTCATCGTCGATAAGCAGGCATCTTTGGTACTTCGCCAAAACCTGCTGGTACAATTTCCGAGCTCGAGTTTTGGTGACGAAACTTTGCTTCAACGTTCTGTTTGGTTGCTTGCTGGCTCGATAAGAACGATATCCTGCAAACGAATTTTTCGAACAGTACTGGAACAGCAGCAGTTTTTTTGTGCGATTTCATTATCTGATAGTCCAGGGTTTGCTCTGACGGTTCTCAACACCTTCTGGTTCAGCTTGCGGTCATATGTTCCACTACGACGCTTACCTTGAGGCACTCGATCCACGCTTTTTCGCTCCCTGAAACGTTTGAGCACATCATACACGGTTGAAATGGCGATTTTCAACGTTTTTGCGATTTTTATTGCGGACCATCTTGGATTATCAACGTAGGTGTGCAAATTTTTTTCTCTCCTCTCGGCTTCCACCTGAAATAACTTTTGACTCACTGCACGAAACACCGTGAAATTTATTCCACAAAAAGTGGACGCCTAGGTCAACAAACCGCTGTTAAAAAAATCTTTTAGTGGTCACTTTCCGTGCCGCTGCAACACAATAAGTGATTCCGAATTCTAACTGGACAAAACTTTAAGCTCTAGATACCCGTAATCTAGCACCAGTCGGGCTTATTTCCAATCATATAGAACCCTAGGCTAGACCACGGATCAGACCAGGCATCGAATTCATTTTTTCTGTCGCGTTAACTCACCTGCAGATCCAGAACTAAAGAGACTGCTAGCTTTTCATCCAGCGTAGAAGGTCAGATGCATGCCCTATCTAAAGAAATCATCGCGATGCTACTGGAATAATAATCAAAGCAATTAGCTCAGCAACCAAAATCACCTTGTTCAATTATGGCCATCAGACTGCAAAATCAGTAAAAAAAAACAGGTAGAATGATTGACGTATTGATCGAAATTAGTTTGCTGTGATGCACGGTTTGAGAAATCACAAAATGAAGAAGCAGATGACAGTTAGAAATATTGAGCAATGTGAGTAACTCGATTTACTTCAAAAGCAAGACAGAAATAGCTCGTGATTAGGAGCTGTCTCACCCCTTGCATAATTCAACAAAACCGATTATTTTTCACAATAAAAGAGTTATATCTACATTAGAAACAGTTGATTAAGATGTTCATCCTTCTTTCTGTAAATTTCTAGAACTTTCTGTTGTACACCCGTCATCAGGTTTCGTACGGTATCCTCAGATACGCCTGCCGTGACGATTCTCCATCTTCTCTTGATATCATCGGTACCATTTGCTTTCTTCTTAGTTAGGAAGAGTTTCCGCTTATCTAGAGCCCAGTACTTCTCTATTGTGCGAAGTTCTGGACAGTTTGGTGGATTGGCTGTTTTGGCACGTATTTGACCTCTTGTACCTTATACCATTCCAGGACGGATTTCGCATAGTGAGGCCAAATCAGGCCAAAACAGAGCTGGAGAGTCGTGGCTTCTGATAAGCGGTAGCAACCGGTTTTGCAAACATTCTTTCTCGTACACATCCTTATTGATAGTGCCGGTAGAGACGAAACTTTTAGATTTTCGACCACAACTACATATGGCCTGCCAAGTGTGATGTTATTCCCATAATTGAATCTAGATAACAACACTTGGAGGACGGGGATGTTCTTTTTCAATGTTGGCTAACTGATTCAGACTGATTTATTATTCAAGACATTTGCTCGTCGAACCACGAGCACTCACATACATACATACATATATCCTACCGGGAGAAACCTGGACGACCAGACGTAAGATAATTCCAAGTACTACATAAAGCCACGAGTGCTGTCAGTGCATGAGCACATCGTGGGACCAAAATGCTCATACCTCGTTGCACGGCGTGTGACTTTGCTGATGCAATCAAATACCGAACTCAGCAGCAAAGCACAGTCAGTGATGCCAAATGTTCAAATATACCACACCTTCCCCATTAGGAAAAGAAGGGTGGCAGTCAAGTATTCTCTCCAGATGATGTCGTCCAAACTTCTCTCATATTATATTATTTTGTATTTTACTATGTCTTAATTTGAATTAATCGTTTTGTTTGTTTGTATATTCGAAAAAGAACTAACTTAATTGAAGGATTCTAAGAACTAAACTTAATGCTAATTGAAATTCGTCCAATAAATTTGTAGAAATATAAGTACGCTTTTATATTCACTTCCCCTTCTTTTACAAAAAATTGTCTGTGTCAATTTTAACGATACTTCTTTAAACTATTTTTATGAACAACTTGTTCACTTTTTGGGTTATTCAAATCTTGAATTGTTGCATTTGGGTTATTTATTTTTATTATTTTAAATGGTCTCATGCGTAGGTTTCCTAATTTATGGTGTGCGTTATTTTTCAACCATACTAAATCTCCTATGGATATTTGTAATGGTTTGATATTGTTGTTATAATGTTCTACTTCTGCTTTTTTCAATGCAATTAGTTGAATAATTCGTAAGCTTTATTTAGTTTATGATGCAATTCTTTATAATAATGTTCAAGGTTGTATATTGGTGAAGAAATTTTGTCTAGATAAACGAATTCTTGCTGACAAATTTCCATTAACCCGAGTAGATGATATTTAAGATCAACTAGGCAGGGAGAAATGGTTTTCTACCCTGGACTTAATGTCTGTTTTTTTTTTCAACTGATAATAATAAGATAATATGAATGAATCCTACAACGGCATTTCAAAACAGCATTTTACGAGTTCATAAAGTCGAAATAAAACCTTTGATAGGAGTAAAAGGAATTTGAGAAACAAGATTTTAAGATTGTAGTAAACAAGCAGTGTAGGTTTTCATAAACCTGACTAAAATATGAAAACTATTGGCACTTCTTGGTGCCACAATAAAACCAAATTGATTTCAAGTGGCTTCCATAAAACATTCAACCTCCTCCTAGGCTAAATACCCGCACCATGGACTTAACGCTCCCCATCCAATGCTTGCGCCATCTTTCTTACACACCTGCATCCTCTCTTTCTTCAAATCCTTACCGTTTGTGAACACCTTTTGTGTTTTTCGGAGCTTGCCTCTATAATCGCCCAGAATTTTTCTATTGGGCGAAGTTCTGGTGAATTTGGCGGATTTGCCTCCTTCGTCACAAAAACAACAAATCGTTGGCTTCGTAAAACAGATAACCACCTTCGTGGGACCGGAGGAAGGACAGTATGCGCTTCTGGAGGTATTCTTCTTTATACACTAAGGTTTTTTTTTACACGGGGGATACGTTCCACTTTTACTATGAAACTGCGTAAAAAAAGAGTTGATCAATTCACATGCATAATTATTTTAAATTGTTTCGATTATGTTTCCATGTAATACCTTTTCATGAACTGGTCAAAATGCAGTTTTTAAAATTATGAGTATTTACACCAAAAATTGTGAATTTTTTGAAAAACTACTATATGATTACTTTTTGCCCAAAACGAAAAATGTGATTCGAATTAGGTCGATAAATTGTTCTGTTCTGGAGTTATCGCCGAAAACAAGTGGCGTAAAAAAACTGTGTAAAAAAGACCTTAGTGTATCTTGGCTGTTGATGGTGCCGGTCGTTATGTACGGCTTGTTTGAGGCTTGCCACACCAAGTACTTTTCGGGAAATTTGTAGACCTTCTTCTTCCGGAACTTCTCCAGAACATCGAGGTAGGACTTGCCGACGAAAAACTTCAGGCCGGGCGTCCGCTTTAATGTACGTTTCGTCGTCCATTACGATGCATTTTGGCTGCACCAACCACTCGTGGTACAGCTTTCTGGCGCGGGGTTTGGCCACCGTATTCTATTCTCGGTTTGATTAGGCGCCTTACTTTCCTTGAAGACATGAAGTTCGGCCCGCTTCATTGTCTGCTGGACGAACCAGACGGAAGAATTGACCTTCTTTGCCACGTCCCGAATCGAATTGTTCGAATTGCGCTTGAAGAGGGATTACTTCCTTACGTTCACGGGGTCGGTCTTCTTCGCTTTTCTTCCGCTGCCAGCTCGCTGCTGGGTTGTCTGGGGTTCCTTGAACGATCTTTGAACGGGACACGGTCGAATTGTCGATTTCCAAATGTTTGGCGATCCACCTGTGGTACTAGCCAGGATTTTCCACGACCACTTCCATAAGTTTTTTTTTCGAAGCACTACTTTTCCAGATTGTGACGAAATTTTTCACATGTGAACATTACTAGTTGAGAGTACTCCAAACTAATTTTAGTCAAAATTGCATCATTTTTTACCCATGCTATAAAAAGATATACACAAAAAAAAAGTGTTGCATTTTTTTCGAGTACAATCTTTATTGCAACTGTATTTGGACAATTCTTGAGTATTTTTTTCAAACAGACTTATCTGATTTTGTAAACAAAGAGGGAAAATAAGATTCAAACGTTAAATTTTTGAAATCCTAAGCACTTTAACCTTCTTTGAGTGTCAGGGTCAATATGACCCGGAATGAGTTTTAAAAATGCTTTAAATTGCTATAACATATTAGACGTTTCAATTTTCTTTAATTTTCCTAAATCATAAAAAATAACGTTTCTGCATTGAACCCGAACTTCTTTAACGTTTCTGAAGGGCGTTTCTGAAGGTTTCTGAAGAACGTTACGAATAAAGTGTTTCGGGTCATATTGACCCGGATTTCAAGCTCACATTGTGGAAACTATATATGACCAAATTTTAAAGTCTTTGCAGTAAAAATGCTTATTAGAGTCGTAATTTTTAGTTTCTGGTAAGTGCTGCCCTTTTTGACCCGATTGGCCACAAGGAATCTGTACCGGAAGGGGGCATGTTTTGCCACGATCCGTGAGGCGGCCACAGATAAAAAATGTCGTCGGAACATGCTTTTCGACGGCTCAAACTTGATGATTTTTCATGAAATTTTCAAGTCTTCTAGCCTTGAAATGGACCAATGACCATATTGACCATTCCAAGACAATCCGGATACTACGGGGGATCCCTTCAGGAGGAGAAAAATGCGGATTTTCACCGAAACATGCACCTCGCGTTTCAAACTTCATGATTTTTTATAAGTACTCTACTTCCAGCCTTGAAATGGACCATTGACTATACTGGCCTTTCCGGGACAATCCGAATGCCCCGGGGGAACCGTTTAGGAGGGGACAAATACAGATTTTTTTTCCAAAACATGCCTTTTGACGGCTCAAACTTCATGATTTTTGTTGAATAGCCTATGTGTAGCATTAAAATGGATCAATGACCATATTGGCCATTCTGGGAGAACCCGAATGCCCTGAACGAACCATTTAGGAGGGGACAAATACAGATTTTCGCCAAAACATGCCTTTCGACGGTTCAAACTTTATGGGTTTTTATGAGTAGTATACGTTCAGCCTTGAAATGGACCAATGACAATATTCGCCATTCTGGGACAATCTAGATGGCCCGGGGGGAACCTTTTATTCCTTTCGACGGCTCAAACTTAATGATTTTTTGTAAACAACCTACTTCTTATCATGAAATGAACGAATGACCATGTTGACTACTCTGGAACAACCCGGATACTTCGCGGGAACCCTTCAGGAGGAGAAAAATACGGGTTTTCGCCGAAACATGCCGATGCTACTAAATTTCGACCATGCATGAAGATATTGAAAAAGCAGCAATGGTCACTCATTCAAGCTATGTTGTCAATGTTCAACATGTACTCTTTTAATTATTCACAAAATTGTGTGTGTGTGTGTGTGTGTGTGTGTGTGTGTGTGTGTGTGTGTGTGTGTGTGTGTGTGTGTGTGTGTGTGTGTGTGTGTGTGTGTGTGTGTGTGTGGGTGGGGGATGCAACGCCCACCGTCCGGCAGTGTTTTTGTGGAAGGAAAATGTTTGCAGTTAAACGAACCGTTGTCGACTCGACCAAGATGTTTAGCCCGGAAGTTGGAAGGGATAGATCTGTTGGGTTCCAGTGACCCATTTCAGAATGCCTGGTTACTCACGTCCATTTCGAGGTCACTTACACAAGCCCCGCATAGACGCAGTACAAACATCAAATGGATATAGGTACTGTGCATACACTTCCATTATCAAATCTTACTGTTTTGAGGATGGCACGTATTTAGCAGTATCGTTCAAACGTAGTTATAATCAGATAGATCTCACCGGAAATTGTTGCTGATTTACAGTCTGCTGATTTATAGTCTTCATTTGGACGGCTTCTCTGTGATGCTAAATGATGCATTTATGTCTCTACAGAAGTAGCACCCCGCAATTCAGCAAATAATTTCACATCATCCTTTTTGAATGGAACAGCCCGAATACAATTAGTACTTCGCGCACAAATGCAATACAATGAAATCCACAGGTAAAAATAGCACATCCGAGAATAAATTTAACTTGAAAATCACAATCATTGTGCAACGAATGAAAAAAAAAACTTCACAGCTCTCCATCTGTACACCGCGTGATGAGTACATCTGAAATTTTATTCCAGCCTCTCACACGGGCATGCGCGTTAGCTTCGTTCTTTGCTTATGACCAGCAAATAGTCGTTTTCTACATTGCAGTGGTTTTCTTTTTTCTCTCTCCACACTCTGCCAATAAACAAAATCCCCCGCTATGAGGTGACTCTATATCGACTTCTAAACTGCTTATAATCATCATCAATAGTGCGCAAACAAATTTTGGGCACTCACTTCGAAAACCCAAACGCTTCTCATCGATGGATCGGAAAACAGCTCGGAATCGCACATTCAACCGTATCTCATGTGATCAAAACGTTCAAGGACCGTAAGACAACCAAGCGGAAAAATTGTAATGGCAAAAAACGTGGCACATCAAATCTGGAGAAGGCCAGGATGGTGAACCAATTTAAGCGTTATCCCAACATTTCGATCAGGGATGTTGCGAAAAAGGCGAAAGTTTCAGTTTGTTTTGTGCAGAAAACAATGAAACGTTCTGGATTACATGTGTACAAGGTCCAGAAGGCACCGAACCGTAGCGATAAACAGAACTCGGTGGCCAAAACTCGTGCAAGAAAACTGTACAGGGAGTGGCTCACATAAGCGTTCTGCATTGTGATGGACGATGAGACCTACATTAAAGCCGACACCAAACAAATGCCAGGACAGGAACCCTACGTCGCCACCTCTAAGTAGGCCGTTCCGGAGAGTGTACGGAAGAAGAAACTGTCGAAATTCGCCAAAAAAATTCCTTGTCTGGCAAGCGATCTGCGGATGTGGCAAAATGAGTCAGCCCTTCATCACCTCTGGGACCGTCAACGGACAAATCTATAAAGACGAATGCCTCCAAAAACGACTTCTGCCCTTCTTGAGATCTCACGATGACCCGACACTGTTTTGGCCGGATTTGGCATCTTGATCTTGAAGATAATAATGTAGTTTTTGTACCAAAAGACGTCAACCCTCCAAACACTCCGGAATTTCGCCCAATTGAAAAATGTTGGGCAATCATGAAGGCAAAGCTCGTTAAAACTCCAAAACTGATAGAAAATGAACTTGAACTAAAGAAAGTGTGGTTAAAAGTAAGTAAGCAAGTCGGTCCTATCATTGCCCAAAATTTGATGAAAGGGGTCATGGCAAAGGTGCGGGCATTTGAGTTGGGAGAAGAGGTTTAATAAACCAATGATGTCAAATCTTAACCATTTAGTAGTACTTTATTTCCAGAAAGTTTGAAAAGAATCGGGCTCAAGGAAAATTTTTGGAGACCTATTTTGTGTGTCCAAATTTCATCGAATACAGTATTTACTCTAGTTTAATCATTTAATCATCCGCGAAGCACAATACTAACCGCCTTAACAAACACAACTAAGCTGATATTAACTCTTCCTCCGGTTGCAGGGGCGAAGCACAAACAAAAAACAAAAAAAAAACGGGGAAAAACTACCGACCATCACAAATTTCGGGAGGAACTCCATTATATTCACTATATCTTACCCAAAAAACGTGGAGATTTTATTATTTCACTGTTCGTTTAAGTTGTATTACAAATACATTTTTGATTTTATTTTTCGCGAAAAGGACGCAGCAAAAACAAAACACGTCAGTTTCCAAGCATGGCTTGCTGTCATCTCTCCTGTTTTCATTATTCACTAAATTGGTAACAAAATTAAACAAATTCAGTTAAATACATCCATGGAGCCGGCAAAGTGAATTAGCAAAGTAAAAATGATAAACTTAGAAAACTGTGTCAATCGATCAATTTCCGTAGATCGAAATGATCAAAACAAGATATGATATTTTGGATTTTTCTAAGGGTCTAGGATCAATCCAATCGCCGAAAATCCACATTTGCCCACTTCTGAAGTGTTCTTTCAGTGCATCTGCATTGTCCCGGAATGGCCAATACGGTCATTGGTCCATTTCAAGGCTAGAATACAGTGACCGGCAAAAATAAAGATCCACCTTTGATCAATGTATTATTGTTGAGAAAAAAACACGTATTTTTGAAAAAGTAGGGTATTCCAATACATGTTTCTGAAAAATAAACATAGACGAACCATTTCAGTACAAAAATAACGATCACTTTTATTCCTTGCATAAAATAAAAAACAAAATTATTGGAGTTTAGTAAAATACGTATGACATAAAAAAAGATCCACTTCATGTATGAATAAAAAAAAATAATCGAAAGAGTTGGAATCAACTCTTCAATAGTCAATATGACCTCCCTTCGCTTCAATGATGGACTGCAATCGTTTCGGGATGCTTTCGACTAGGTTTCTGAGGTGTTGTGGATCCAACTCATTCCAGGCCTGCTCCAGTGCCGCAAAATATGTTTGCTTGTTTGTTACGTGGGTTTTTTCGACTCTATTGTCGAGAATTGCCCAGAGATTTTCAATTTGGGTTAAATCCGGGCTCTGGGGAGGCCATTCCAAGGGTTTAATCCGACAGGCACGGAAAAAAGCTTGTGTTTTCTTGGCCGTATGCTTTGGGTCGTTGTCTTGCTGAAAAATGTAATTATCTTCCAGACCCATTTTCAGCAAAGATTCTTCCATATTCTCGTTCAGAATATCTATATACCCATCTGCCGTCATAATACCACTGATTAGAACCAGATTCCCCACTCCAAACCATGAGAAACAGCCCCAGACCATGATATTTCCACCGCCGTGCTTCATGGTCCCTTGTAGATGTTTATCCTTCAGCCCTTCATCGCTTTTCCGCCAAACTCGCAGTCGTCGTTTTCTGTTGAACAGCTCAAACTTTGATTCGTCTGACCAAACAACCCGTTTCCAGAACTCCAGTGGCTTATTTATATGGTTTCTTGCAAACCGCAATCGCTTCTCCTTATTCACCCTACTTATGAACGGCCGTTTCCGAGCAAAATGACTTTTCAAACCGTGCTCAGCAATGCGTCGCCGAACTGTACGATCGGATATCGAAAGGCTTAGCTTTTCTCTGAGCGCACGGATGGTAACAAACGGATCCTTTTTAATTTCTCGGATGATTCTAGTGTCTTCGCGGTGATCAGACTTGCGATTGCGTCCACGTCCTGTTCGATCTGCGACACTTCCAAGCTTTTGGTGTTTTAAAACTATTTTCTGCACTGCACCACGGCTTACACCATACTTTTCGGCAACTTTGCGCTGAGATTCGTTTTTTGAGCAATCGCGCACGATAAGATTTCGAACTTGGACTGTTATTTTCTTTCCTCCCATGATCGATTCTTAAAAAACTCGTCACTTGGGCTAAACTCACTTATTTCTCACAACTGTAGCAATTATCTGTGATGGATGTAAATAAAGGAATGTCAAAAGCATGATCAACAAGGGGTAAGCCAAGTGGATGTACACGGAAAGTATTTTTTTTCCTAGTGGATCTTTTTTATTGACATACCGTAAACACAAGCTTATTTCGTTTTTCACATGCAGTTGGCTGAAATGAATATGTATATTCAAACTTTTACGCTAAGCCTCATGAATGATACCCAAATATGTACAGTACGGGTAAGAAAGTTGCTATTGATACGAAGTTGTAAAGATATCTATGCCTGATTAGTATACGGCTCGATGGATCTTTTTTTTCCCGGTCACTGTATATTTTAAAAAAAACACAAAATTATAAAAAAAAAATAAAGTCAATACATATTCTTTTATCTACCAAATTTCCCCCCCCCCCACCCCCCCCAACCCCCCCACCAAACCCCCCCCCCCCCCCCCCCCCCCCCACCCCCCCCCCCTCCCCACACGACCCCCCCCCTCCCCCCAACCCCACCCCCCCGCCCTTCTCCCCCCCCCAATTTTTTGGCGTTTTTCTCCCCCACCCCCCGCAACAGTCTAAAAAATAACTCACCCACCCCGTCCACCACACACACTAAAGAAGTTATTTTTTTCCCCCACCCCGCTATGCCAAAAAATAATTAATTTTCCCCACCCCCGCCCAAAAAAAGAAAAAAGAAAATCAAATTCGCTTCTCTGTTCTATTCGCAAGCATATGTGCATGTATAGCTACTTGATATGTAAATTGTACTAGTGTTGTAAATCTAATTAGCATGTCACATCCGTTAGGCAGTTGGACAATCGAAGGACAATCTGAAGCAAGCGGTGGTGTGTTACGCATGACGGTCGACAGCAGATCCATCGTTGATTCAATTGAATAACTATGCTTTAATTGGGGGATTTCTACAACCCTTCTCAAGGTTGGGGAATCGTATGCTGAATGGGAAGAGCAAACGGGGGCTGATGATGGCACAATTGAATTGTACTAGTTAATGGAAGGTTACTCGATTGAATCGCTGCGCATTCATCGGAACAACTAAAGTGGAAGCAGGACACGATAATTAAATGAATTCAATGCTGACACTTCATAAGGGTGAAACTGAGTTTGAAAACAATAGTTTCGACCTCTAAAGTGAAAACATAAACTACTGTTTGTACAATTTATCTTAAATTTATCGTAGTATTTTTCTCTTGAACATAAAAATGCCCAGAGCAAGATAGTTCATCTACTAACCGATGCCTTGAAAAATGTTTAAGTTTTGCCTTGTTTCTAAAATTTACTAGAACAGACTTCTACGGAGCACAAAACCTCCATTTATGCCAAACCGGAGGGTTTAAAAATTAAATTAGTAAATTAAAAAAAACCTTCTTATTTGGGAATAAACGACCTTGTTTATTAAAAAAAAAAACCCCGCTTACAAAAAAATATATAAAAAAAACAAAAAAAAAAAAAAATTTTTTTTTTTTTAAAAAAGGGAAAAAATATAAAAAAGAAGAAAAAAAGTGGTTATGCCACAATCTATTGGTGATGCGTCGCGATGCGACACTTTGAAGAGCCCCTCGGCACGAGCACTGAGAGAGAAGAGAGAGAATAAGAAGAAAGTACATTTTTGTATGAACAATCATTATTAATAAACGCTTCGTACCAAGTGCACGCGAGTTTTATATTTGATGCACCAAAAATCCATCTGAAAACCAATCCAACTGAGCTAAATCACGAACATTTGGTCCTTCGAACCGGATACAGACTTTTTGATGGTTTTTACGTTGGATTTTGGTGCAATTCCGACGGAAAAGTGAAGTTATTTTTGCGATTTCCACCGTGTGGAAAAATCCGGCATTTGCCAATCGACGCGGCGTACAGTTGTGTGTGTGCTCGCGAAACATATACGAACGTGTTCGATACACGTCATCCGGAGAAAAAGTGATGTGAACTGTATCAATGAGCGAAAAACGAACCCCACAAGTGTCGCGGAACATAACCCCAAAGAATCTTCTGGACGCTTTGGTTGGGGAGTCGACGAGTTACGAATCCATAGAACAGCAAAGGTTGTTGAAAACGAGAGCTCAAGTGAGAATGGCTATGGCGCAGAGGTTGGAGAAAGCGGTCGATCGTCGTGATATGTCCAAAGAGAAGATGTTACGGATCCGCGACGGCATGGAGCAGCCAGACAGAAGCATCCACTGGCTGAATCTGCAGCTGGAGAACCTCCGACGGTGTTATGATGAAGTGGAGAAAAGCTATTTGGAGATCTGCGATGTCGTTCCCCGGGATCAGCGTGAAAACTTCAAGGTCCAAAACATCCAAATTGAAGAAATGTACGATCAGTTGCACGTGAACATCCAGTCGGCAATTGCAGATTGGAAGGTGAAGGAGGAACGAGGCAAATTAAATGCTTTGGCACCAGCGTATAATCCCTCGCAGCAGACGGCGGCCGCGCCGAATTCGTCCCCTCACCTGCACGTTCCGTTGCCAACCTTCGATGGTAATCTAGAAGGCTGGTACTCGTTCAAGTGCATGTTCCAGACCATCATGGGGCGGTACCCGAACGAGTCACCAGCTATCAAGCTGTATCATTTGAAAAACGCTCTGGTCGGAAGTGCAGCCGGGAAAATTGATCAGGATGTCATTAATAACAATGACTATTCGGCTGCCTGGAAAATGTTGGAGGACACGTATGAAGACGAACGACTCATAATCGACACGCACATTGACGCCTTGCTGAGTCTGCCGAAAATGACGACGGAGAACGGCGAGGATCTACGCAAACTAATCGACACCTGCACCAAACACGTCGATGCTTTGAAGAACCGTGAGTTGCCGGTTGAAGGATTAGCTGAGATGATTCTGGTGAACGTGATCGCCAAACGTCTAGACAAGGAGACACGGAAGTTGTGGGAATCCCAGCTATCCCAAGAAGAACTTCCCACATACGTCGAAATGATCGATTATCTACGCGAGCGTGTCCGAATTTTGCAAAAGATGACAGGATATACCGAAACCCGATCATCCACCATCCCGAAGCAGAAGAACAAACCAGAACAGAAGATTCCGCAGGCCAGAAACTTTGTGCAAACCAAGGAGACGTGTCACTGCTGCAACGGGGATCACCTTATCTATAAGTGTGGCCAGTTCAAGGAGCTCAACGTCAGCGGCCGGTATGCCAAAGTGAAACAAGCTGGCCTTTGTTTCAACTGCTTGCGACGCGGTCACCGTACTATCGACTGCAATTCCGATAAGTTGTGTAAGACGTGTAAAAAGAAGCACCACAGCTTGCTCCACGACGACAAACCAGCTCAACAGTCCAACAGTGCACCCAGCAAACAAGCTGTGAATTCCGAAGAACGTCAAGAAGTAGCTGTGCAAGCCGGCTCAGTAAACTGCGCCACGTCGCTGATGTTAAAACAACAAGTGCTTCTCTCAACGGCAGAGGTGCTTGTGACAGGATTCGGTAACGGCAGCTTGCCGTGTCGTGTCCTGCTTGATTCGGGTTCTGACTCGAATCTGATCTCCGAAACGTTTGCCAAGCGATTGAACTTGCCCATGGAAAACATCAACCTACCGATCAGCGGACTCAACAATGCTGAAACCAGAGTTAAGTTCAAGTTAACCACCAAGATCAGCTCTCGTGTCAATCCGTTTAACGCTATTTTAGATTTCCTGGTGGTGCCAGCGATTACCACCAACTTACCGATGATGAAGGTCGACATCCGGTCTTGGTCCATCCCAACGAGCGTAGACTTGGCGGATCCATCATTTCACGTCCCAAAGGAAGTCCAGATGATCATCGGTGCAGAGCTTTTTTTTGTCTTGGTGAAGAATGGCCGCATGAAGCTTGCAAATGGAGCTCCACTGTTGGTTGAGACCGATTTGGGCTGGATCGTCAGCGGTCCCGTGAAGGGGCACTTATCTGGTCCACGAGGAGGTATCTGTCAGTTGAACTTGCATGAAGAACAGATTAACCGTACTCTAGTAAAGTTCTGGGAACTGGAAACGGTCCAGGAAGCTTCGCACCTGACATCAAAAGAGCAAGCCATTGAGAAACATTTTCAGCAAACGCACCTTCGTGACGAGACAGGCCGATTCACTGTACGGTTACCATTCAACGATAACAAGGGTCAACTTGGCGACTCCTTGGAAACAGCTCGAAGCCGATTTGGTCGGCTACTACGTTCCTTTGCCAACAAAACGAAACAAATGCGCTATTCGGAGTTCATGGCCGAATACCAAGCCCTAGGCCACATGGTGGAAGTCTTCGACAACCCAGTCGATGGTTATTTTCTACCCCATCATGCTGTGTACAAAGAGTCCAGCTCAACGACAAAAATCCGTGTCGTTTTTGACGCTTCGGCGAAGACCTCATCCGGTCTCTCGTTGAACGATGCCTTGGAGGTAGGGCCAACGGTGCAAAATGACCTGATTACGATACTCTTGCGTTTTTGCTGCTTTCCGGTCGTGTTAACTGCAGACATCCCAAAGATGTACCGCCAGGTGCAAATCCATAAGGGCGATCGGAAATATCAACGGATCCTTTGGTTAAATTCGAAGAACGAAATCACAACGTTTGAGTTAACAACTGTTACGTACGGTTGTTCCAGCGCGCCATATCTGGCCACGCGCGCTTTGATCCAGTTGGCGAAAGACGAAGCAACGGAGTTGCCTATTGCAGCGAAGGTGGTCGAAGAAAACAGCTACATTGACGATTTTCTCACCGGAGGAAATACTGCTGAGGAAGTGATCGAAATCTACGAACAGCTGACGGAGATACTGCGACGAGGTGGATTTGGAGTCCACAAGTTCTGCTCCAACAGTGAAGTTATTCGGAAATGCATTCCGATAGAGCTACAGGAAACGCAAAGCAAGTTCGAGGATGCCGATATCAACGACGCAATCAAGACGCTGGGCCTAATCTGGAATCAACACGAGGACTATTTCCGGTTCAACGTTGCTCCGCTCGACGAAAAGATTCCGACCAAGAGAAGTGTCCTATCCGCAGTCGGTCTCCTCTTCGATCCATGCGGATACATCGGCTCAGTTATCACGGCAGCAAAAATGCTTATGCAGGATTTGTGGCGTCTGAAATTGAAATGGGATGATGAATTACTGGAGAAACAAATGAAAATGTGGATCGACTTCCGCACACAGCTGCCACTGGTGAACAATTTGCAGAAAAAACGAAGAGTTGTCATGGGCGACGCAAAACAAGTCGAGCTTCACGGATTCGCAGATGCGTCACTACGCGCATATGGGGCAGTCCTGTACACAAGGTGCATCTCCCCGGACGGGACAATTGATGTCAATCTGGTATGCAGCAAATCTCGTGTTGCACCCCTCAAGCCAATGACGATTCCACGCCTGGAGTTGTGCAGAGCCTTGCTTCTTGCTCGACTTGTGAACAAAACGATAGCCGCAATGGGAATCGCTTTCAAGAGTGTGACACTTCATCTCGACTCGCAAGTGGTGTTATGTTGGCTGGAGAAATCACCGCTTGCTTTGAACCAATTCGTTTCAAACCGTGTTGCCGAGATACTCGAACTGACGCAAACCTATCAATGGCAGTACGTTCGATCAGAGCAAAACCCAGCAGACTTGATTTCGAGAGGTGTGCTTCCAGCCGAAATTCTGTCTATGGAAATGTGGTGGAAATCTTCATCTTCTTTGTGGGAACCGACTCCAAATCACGACGGTGGTAGAATCAAGCTGAATGACAACGAGCTACCTGAACTCAAACCAACGGTGGTTGTTGCTACTACTGTGCAAACGAAGCCGCAGATTGTTATGACCAGATTGAGCAACTTTCAACGACTGCAGAGAGCGTGGGCGTACGTATTGAGATTCTACAAAAACGTCCAGACTAAGAAACGTGACAATTCAGAGCTCAAGGCTCAAGAGATGGCAGATGCACTTCGTGCAATTATCAAGCTGGTGCAAAAGGAGGAGTTCGATGACTTAGTTCGTGCCCTGGCCAGCGACGAGAAGAAGCGAAACAGGTATAGTGGACTGGCCCCATTCATAGACCCGGACGGTTTGATCAGAGTAGGAGGCCGGCTGAAATATTCCTCGATCCCATATGACGGAAGACATCAGATCCTGTTACCCGAGAAGCACCATGTGACCACCATACTCGTCCGGCAATTACATGAAGACAACTTTCACCTTGGACAGCGCGGTCTGTTGTCAATTATCCGTGAGCGATACTGGCCTATTAACGCGCAGAGGCTGATTAAGAAAATCATCTCCAAATGCCACGTCTGCTGTCGTCATAACCCACGCCCTGTAACCCAGTACATGGGAAATTTGCCGGATTACAGAATCACTCCAGCACCTGTATTTTCGAACACGGGAGTCGATTATGCGGGTCCAATTTATTTGAAAGAAGCAGGAAGGAAGACCGTGGTATACAAGGCGTATATTTGCGTGTTTGTTTGCATGGCCACCAATGCCATACACATGGAAGTAGTTTCGAACTTGACGGCCGAAAATTTCATTGCTGCTCTGCAGCGCTTTATTAGTCGTCGAGGTATGGTTGCTAATCTCTATTCCGATAATGGTACGACCTTCGTTGGCGCCAATCATGAGCTGGCGGCTCTGCGCCAACTTTTCGAAGACCAGACTACCCAAAGAAGGCTGACTGAATTCTGCGTCTCCAAAGGCATCCAATGGCATTTCATACCTCCACGTAGCCCTCATTTCGGTGGTATCTGGGAGGCTGGCGTGAAGTCAGCAAAACACCACCTAAAGCGAGTTGTTGGCGAAACCAAACTGACGTTCGAAGAAATGTCGACGTTCTTGGCGCAGTGCGAGGCGATCCTGAACAGCCGGCCCCTTATTCCGGTTTCCAATGATCCTAATGATATCGAAGTGTTGACGCCGTCACACTTCCTTATTCAGCGACCGGCATTGAGCATTCCGGAGCCTTCATACGACGAGGTAAAGATTGGTCGACTAAACCGTTGGCAGCATATGCAGCTGATGAAGGAGCATTTCTGGAAGCGCTGGTCGACTGAATATTTGCACCACCTACAATCTCGACCCAAATGGCATAGCGGAGTGACGGACATCAAGGTCGGTGCAATGGTAGTACTTAAAAACGATAACACTCCACCGCATCAATGGTGTATTGGACGCATCGTTGCAACGCATCCTGGAGCTGATGGAATTGTACGAGTGGTTACCGTCAAGACGGCCACATCCGAATATCGACGAGCTGTAACTAAGATCTGTTTGCTTCCTTCTGTTGAGCTAGAGGACTCAACGGGGGGTGAATGATGCGTCGCGATGCGACACTTTGAAGAGCCCCTCGGCACGAGCACTGAGAGAGAAGAGAGAGAATAAGAAGAAAGTACATTTTTGTATGAACAATCATTATTAATAAACGCTTCGTACCAAGTGCACGCGAGTTTTATATTTGATGCACCAAAAATCCATCTGAAAACCAATCCAACTGAGCTAAATCACGAACATTTCACCACAATATAAAAAAAAACCAACCCAACAGCACACATATATTTTTATATTTTTTTTTTTTTTTTTTACACTAAAAAAAAAAAAATACAACATATTTAAATTTATTTTTTTTTTTTTTTTTTTTTTTTTTTATTTTTCTCTACAATATAAAAAAATAAAAAAATTTCTCACCTCTCCACAAAACACAAAAAAACGCGAAAAAAACGGACACAACGAAAGCACTTTCTTCAGATTCTGACGGGTTTAAATCTATCAGTTCAGACTCTTCTGATGTGTTTTCCAGCCAATCCTCTTGTACTTCGATGATTTCGTATCCGTTAATACGATTCACTGTTAAGCTGAAGGACCAGCCTGCAACAGTTTGCATAGAAGAGATGACACCAACAAGCATCAAAATGTGGTTAGCATCTGAAGGCTTGCCAACCATTTACAACGCATCTTCGCAGATGTTCATCAGGAATATGGTCTGGATGCAGCTGAAGCAGCAGCCGATCTGAAATCTTACCAGCGATTCCTGTCCAGCGAACGAACACACCGGCTTCGCAAATGCGTGATAGTACCAACACATTTCATTCAATTTCTTCTGTTGTCCATTTTCGCAAATAATGACGCCTTCGCTGGAAGTATAAATTAACGACGTACTCTCAAAACAGGTGAACAATGATTTTTTATCATCAAACAACGTACTTCCAACAATTTCTTCACATAGACAGAATGCGACTGAAATTTGAATTTGCTGTCAAAATTTCAATCGCATGAAAAGCCCAGTCAAAATGAAGGAAATTTAGAAAAATATATTAATCTCTTCTTTTTCTGTGGCCTGGCAACTAAAACAAGCTAGGACGAAAGCGTACGTAGTGAAGAATTTTTTGGAAGTGCATTCAATGTATTCAGAGACGACAGGAATTTTCACACGTCTCAAAAGAAGTCAGGCGGCGGAGTTCTCATTGCCATTTCGGCCAATTATAACTCAGAAATTATTAGCACATCAAAATTTAATGAATTTGATCATGTTTGGGTGAAATCACACATAGCAGGTGAAACACACGTATTTGCCTCTGTGTATTTTCCACCAGACCATTCTTATGAAGCCTTCTTCCAAATTGCTGAACAAATTTTATCTGAACTTCCTCCAGAGGTTAAAGTTCACATCTATGGCGACTTCAATCAACGCCATGCCGACTTTATTCCAGACAGTGAAAATGACCCTACAAACATCGGTGTTGAATTCGAGCTTGTTCAAGCAAATTTGGAGAAGCTATTCAGCTATTCTTGAAGAAACAGCTGAATAGCTTCTCCAAATTTGCTTGAACAAGCTCTAACTCAACACTGATGTTTGTTGGGGAATGCATCCTACTCCCAGTCGTTGGGGATAATGAAAGATTACAGTTCATTTTTGACAAAATTGCCACTTTGGGTCTTAACCAAATCAATAACATAAAAAATCAACAAAACTGCTATTTGGACTTTTTGTTGACGAATATTTATGAAGATTAAGATAAAGCGTTTCACACAGCAATCGAATATTCTCTGTTCATGCATGAACATCAAAGACCCAACGACTGTGAATTCGAGGATGTCTTTGAATACAGATCCACCAACTACGAAACTATTAAACTTAGGTTAAACAGTATCAACTGGCAAACAATTCTTAGGAATGAAGGAAATATCGAAACTGCTGTAGATATCTTCTACAAAATTTTATTGGAAATTATTTCGAAAGAAATACCTGTAAAGAAGAAACGACGTCTCAGAAACACAAGGAATCCAGTCTGGTACAACAGACATATAAAAAATCTGAAAAACCAAAAACAAAACGCTCATAAAATATACAAAAAATATAACAGCAGGGAAGATTTAGCAAACTATTTGGACATATACGATCAACTTAATTTAGCTATCAGTAATACATTTGCAGAATCTAATGCTAAAACTGAATCTGAAATTAAGTCTTGTCCAAAGAACTTCTTTAATTACGTAAAAACTAAATTAAAATCAGACAACTTTCCTTCAATTATGCAACTTGACGAAAATGGATAGCTCAGAAAAAAATTGTGATCTCTTTGCAATTTTTTTTTTCAAGAAATTTATACGACATTTTCAGAGAATGATCGTGACCGCGATTATTTTGCATTTCATCCAGAATTTTCAAGGGATATTGGAGTCAATCAAATCCATGTACAAGACATTTTTCTGGCTTTAAGGACTTTAGATGCCTCAAAAGGACCTGGACCTGATGGAATTCCTCCAATATATATGAAAAATCTCGCAACAGAGCTAACTGCTCCTTTATTTTGGCTCTTCAATTTGTCATTGGAATCTGGAAACATTCCTAAAATATGGAAAAGCTGATTCTTAGTGCCTATTTTTCAATCTGGCCATAAATCTGACATACGTAATTATCGGGATATAGCCATTATCTCTTGCTTTCCAAAAATTATTCCTCCAAATCAAAAATCGAATTACCCACATGCAACATGGCTTCTTTAAGGGACGTTTGACGTCGACAAATCTACTTGAATTTATAGATTATTCATTGAATGCAATGGATAAAGGAAACCACGTAGAAGCTCAGTATACAGACTTTAGCAAAGCATTTGATCGCATTGATGTTGCTGTTCAAACTACAAAAAATAGGAATTGAGCCAGGACTTCTGAAATGGCTTGAATCATATTAAACAAACCGCCAACAAATAATTAAATTCAACGGAAAGCAATCAAATCCTATTCAAGTCACTTCAGGTGTCCCCCAAGGCTCTCATTTGGGACCACTGCTTTTTATTCTATATGTAAACAATAAAAGTGCTTATTTATGCCGACGACATGAAACTTTACTTGGAAATAAGAAATCAGGAGGACATCAACATATTCCAGAAAGAAATACACATATTCCACAAATGGTGCTCGAAAAGCCTACTGCAACTCAATATAAACAAGAGTTACTTAATATCATTCAGCAGAAAACGAAACACACCAAATATATTAATCTCATTAGGAAATCAAGTTGTTGGAAAATGTGAAAGAGTTAGGGATTTAGGAGTTATCTTAGACTCTTAACTAAATTTCAATGACCATTATAACACAATTATACATAAGGCAAATAATATGCTAGGCTTTATAAAACGCTTTAGCCTCAATTTTGTTGATCCCTACACAATAAAAACATTATATGTTGCTAATGTTAGGTCTATTCTGGAATACTGCAGTATACTCTGGTCCCCATTTCATAAAACGCATATTGACCGAATAGAATCCGTACAAAAACAATTTATATTATATGCTCTTCGGAAATTAGGGTGGACAACATTTCCTCTCCCAACTTGTGAAGCGCGCTGCATGCTTATCAATATACTAACACCGACGCAGCGTCGTGAATTTGCAATGGTTTCATTTGTCAACGATATCGTTTCGCAACGAATTAATTCAACTAAAATTTTATCAAAACTCAACTTCTATATTCCTTCTCGTCAACTTAGAAATAGGAACTTATTCATAACGAATCATTATCGGACGAACTATGCCAAATATGGGCTATTAAATCAAATTATGACCACATATAATCAACACTGCGAAACTATTGACTAAACTATGTCGAGGCATAACTTGAAGAAATATTTCAACACCATACGAAACAACACAAACTAATAAAATTTTCTGAAAGCACTGTCTACTTAACCTAAGTTTTTTTATATGCATAATTTTGCTTTCTTTTATCTAATCTGGATGTACTATAGTATAAGGAAATTTAAAAAAAAGAAGAAAATTATACGTAAATGTAAAAATCTACGTTAGTTTGACGAAATAAATCAATAAAGAATGTCTACAAGGTAACTTACACCTTTCTGACGCCAATTTACGATTCGCCTGAAAATTTCGTCGAAATTCCATGGTAAATTGGAAGATCCAGAACCTGTCAATATATTCTTTAAGTCATCCCTAGAAATGCCCAATAGTTTGGTGGAACCGATTACTGCATCTATGCCAAAATTGAAGAATTATTAAAGCGTTCACTGAACACTCGATTTTCTCTACTGCCTATCAAAAGCTGCCAAGATAACGTTTCCATTCAAAAAATGGACTTTTTTCGGAGGTGGAAGGTAATTATTGAAGCTTACTTTCAAAACAATTCTACGCCCTTGCGAGCGGCCTTCCGGCAGTTAACCGGAACATTGGCCATGGTAGACGAAAACATGCGTGTAGGCATGTTTTTGAGTTCTTTCTTCGTTTTATTTATCAATTCCTCCTCAGTTTTCGCGACAAAATTGTTGGAGTAGATCTTACGCTTCAGGTTGGCCCAGAAATTCTCGATGGGACGCAGCTGGGGGACGTTGGGCGGGTTCGCCGACTTGGGTACCACATCGATATTCAGCCGCTCCATCTCCTCCAACGATCGCTTCGAGTAGTGGGCCGACGCCAGATCCGGCCAGAACACCGCGTCTTCGTCCTTATGGTATTTCTTGATGAACGACGCAACTTCCGGCAGGCATTTCGTACTATAAATTTCCCCGTTCACGGCCAGTCCGGAGCGAAAGAAGAGCGGTTTTGACATCCCCTTCTCGCTGATTGTCAGCCACAGCAGCACCTTCTTGGGGAACTTGGTGTTTGAAATGAACTTCACCTCGGAGCTCACTTCCTTCGTGGGGGAAGTAAAATACGAAGTGCCCTGCCAGTCGTTGCCATCCAGGGTGAGATAGGTCTCGTCGTCCATCACCACCGCCACGTCGCGATTCGCCGGGAAAATCGAGTTGACCATCTTATTCAGCCGCTGCCGCTGCGTCATTACCTGCAGCTCCGAAACCAGTGGACGCGACTTCCGCTTCGTGACATGTATGTTCATGTTCGCCAGGTACTTTTTCACTGTTTGGCCGGTTGAACCGACCTCCTGGCAAACGCACGCAGCGATGTAACCACTTTTCCCTCGGTCTTCACCTTCAGTATCCTTTGGAGCTTCTTGTCGCTCAGGGTCGTCGGCCGTCCAGAACCGGACTTTCTTTCCATGCTCTGATTGTTGTCTAATAGTGCCAAGATGTTGTAGATGCCGGAACGGGCGTATGTTGCCGCCACAAAGTGCCGCACGATTTCCGTTTTCGACGCGGCGGGGTGCCGTTTTTTGAACGCTCACACTTCTGAACGGAGTTGCTTCACTTCTTTTGCCATCACGGTTAGAGTTCGACGAGCTGTCAAATTGTGTCTGCTGATTCATGGGTTACTATGATTAATGTTGTATGGGTAGTTTCGTTAGTGCGGGTGAAGGTAGTCCCATGAAAAATCGGCAATTTTTGTCGATTTTTTTTAAATGCAAACGCTAGCTGTCGACCACGACGATGACAGCTCCTTTTATCAGGCTCCGTACACAATCAATTTACCTCGGCCGAATGTCCAACAGCCGATCAACTCTGCAGTTACTTTCCCTGTTTATTGTTTGTTTGTTAGCGGAGTATCGGTAAAATTTTAATTTGTTAGCCGAATCTCGGTAATTTATCCACTGAATCTCAGTCAATTGAAATGCTGAAATGATCGGCTGTTGGATTCTCGGCGAAAAAAAACTAAATGTGTACAGCAGTAGGAGCCGACTCATCGACAGTAAGGGTTGACTGTGGGAGCGCTCTCAATTGTGCGTAACGGTTGACATGGCAAATGGGGGAATAGGGATGTCAAGGATGGGAAAAAGGTGATAATAATCGATGATGGTGCTAATTCAAGATTGTAATTCATATATAACACATCGGTCAATAAAATTCGGGCCTAAGTAGGAAAACAACATGTTTTTGCAAAATTCATTTTTACTCATCAATATAATCTCCTTCAAGAGTGATACAATCGTTCCAACGTTTTTCTAGCTTTTCGATACCACCTGTGTAGAAAGATTTATCGAGACCTCCAAAATTTGCTTCAGTTTCAGCAATCACTTCCTCATCTGAACAAAATCTCTTTCCACGGAGTATCTTTTTGAGTTTTGCGAAGAGCCAGTAGTCGCTGTGGACCAGATCTGGAGAATACGGTGGGTGCGGTAGCAATTCGAAACTCAATTCGATCATTTTTTGGCCTTTTTTTATTGACTTGTGAAACTTTGCATTGTCTTGGTGATAGAGCACCTTTTTCTTCTTCAAATGAGACTATTTTTGGGCGATTTGGGCCTTCAAACGATCTAACAAACCGATGTAATAGTAGCTGTTGATTGTTTTTACATGTTCCAAGTAGTCGATGAATAAAATTCTATGCGAATCCCAAAATAAAAAGACCTTCCCAGCCGATGTTTGACTCTTTGGACGCTTCGGACGGCTTTCTCCGTCTGCACGCCACTCAGCAGACTGCCGATTTTATTCCGGAGTGAAGTGGTGAATCCATGTTTCATCCATTGTGATGTATTGACGTAAAAATTCCTTATTTCGCGTGAACATCTCCAAACAGCTCTTTGAATCATCGACTCGTTGTTGTTTTTGCTCTGGTGTGAGCAAACGCGGCACCCATTTGAAAAACAGCTTTTTCATACCCAAATGTTCGTGAATGATGGTGTAAACACTACCTTTTGATACCTTCAGAGTGTCAGCTATCTCTTGCAATTTCACTTTGCGATTGCCCATGATGATTTTCAGGGTTTTTTCAATATTTTCCGGAATAACTGCCTCATTTGGCCGAGCAAGGCGTTCAGCATAATCGGTGTCCGTACGATCACGTTTGAAATTGGCAAACCATAGTTTGATGGTCGTTTTCAATGAGGCAGAGTCCAGATAATATTTTTCAAGCCAAGCTTGGGCTTGAACGGTGTTTTTTCCCATCAAAAAGCAATGATATATCAACACACGAAATTGTTTTGAATCCATCGTTTTCAAGAATCACAAAAGTAGCGTCACTTAAACCACCGTAAACAATTTCTCAACATGCTGACGAAAGTTGAATGCTGCATCATGGACGACGAAACATATGTGAAGGCCGACCTCAAACAGATCCCCGGCAACCTGTTTTTCACGGCCAAGGATAAGTTCAGCGTTCCGGAGCATGTCCGCACTCAGAAGATGTCCAAATTTGCGAAGAAATTCCTGGTTTGGCAAGCCATCTGCACGTGCGGGAAGCGGAGTGCACCTTTCGTGACCCAGGACACGATGAACGGACAGGTGTACATAAAAGAGTGCCTCCAGAAGCGGCTGCTTCCTCTCCTGAAGGCCCGCAACGTCCCAACAATCTTCTGGCCGGATTTGGCCTCATGCCACTACTCCAAGGACGTGCTGAAGTGGTATGCGGACAATAAGGTCAATTTCGTGCCGAAAATGTTCAACCCTCCCAACACTCCGGAGCTCCGCCCCATCGAGAAGTACTGAGTGATTATGAAGCAGCACCTTCTTAAACGACCTAAGGTAGTGAAGACAGTCGAGGAACTGAAGAAAGTATGGGTTCACATGCAAAAAACGGTTGATTCACAGGTTGTGCAGAATCTTATGGCTGGGGTTAAGGCCAAGGTGCGGGCATTTGCATATGGACTGTAAATAAAATACGAGTAAAATGGTAAAATGAAGTTTATTAGTTATTTCTCAATCCCTGAAAATGTGATGACAATCGGATGAAAACTCGAATTTTGCGAATCAATTTTGTGTGTGGCAATTTCATCGTGGACACCCTTTAAAACAACAACAAGGGCAAAATGCACAAACGCGTCGATCACTCGCTCGTTTTTCAGAAACTTTGTTTTCAGCGGGGTACATTGTGTTAAAATATTGTAGTGAATGCGACAATTAGCTATTAATTTGATAAAATAATTTCTCGATCAATTAAATCCGAAAGTTACGTGCCGTTATCAATAGTAGGGGAAAGTGCTCTAATGTGGGTCTATAGAGCTATAATTTGGCACATATAGGCAATGCTATAAAAGGTTGTTTAAACAAGCCTAAAATGCCTTTACAGCTTTGTTTATTTTTATCATGCATGATTTTTGTAACAAATATGTTTTACGCTATACTTGAGTCTTCCCCAAAAAGATGTATTTCCCATGTATTGAGTTTTGTGCACTAGTGAAGCATATGAAGGCTATAGAAAATTCCAGTCACAAATATGATTTTTCGAAGTATTTGAAGCATTTCAAATAGCAACAAAAGTTTGCACTCCAGAATTGAAAGTAAGTACACAAAAGGAAGAGTGGCACAAGTTTTGCCAAGCTGAAAATCCCAAACATCTTGCACCTTGCGCAATCAGCTAATAAGCCTAAAAAAGGCTTTTTAAATTTATGCGACCTTTAAGGGGTTGCGCGAGCTTAGATGGGGGATATTTGGAATTTTTCAGCTCGACAAAACGTGTATCCTCTGCTGAGAAATTACTTCCAGAACCGGGTGTTGATTCAAAAGACAGTTATGGGTCAAACAACGTTGAAGATCAAGACGGAAGTTTTGCAAGGTTCCATCCTCTGGATCTGAATGTTCAATAGTGCTAATGTGATCGTTAGTTTTGCGGATGACATCGTATTGTCGATAACAGGCTAGTGGAAAACGGAGGTACTGTTGGTCGGCAAATGAAAAGTGTCATTGCTCCGAAAGGATTGATGACGAACTGAACTTCAATAGCTATGTGAGCTATGCCCAGGAGAAGGCGATGAAGGCAATCATCGGGGTGGGTAAGACCATGCCAAACAACGGTGGACAATTTCGTTTCCGTTTAATACTTTCTTCTAGGACAAGTGTAGTGCTCGATGACGCGATGCTCAACTGACTGAGAAACGCGATACTTTTGTAGAGGGGCTTGTAGAAAGTCCTGTCGTAGGAAATCTGTGGGTGTTCGAAACACCTAAAAGTCGGAACTACCGGCGGTCCCGGAAGAGGTACATGCAATGGAGTTTCAACTCAGGGTTTTCAACCGGTCGGAATGCTTTATTCAGGCCCGAAATCGTTGTCAAAACAGAGTTGAACTGAGGTCGCAGATTACCCAGCACATTACCGATGGTTTATGTCAGCTAGTGTCGTACTCTCATCCAGTCAAACATAATAGTTACGCTTATGAAAGCTTCCTCCGTGTAAATCAATTTTTATTTTCAGCTGTTTCAGCAAGAAGGAAATCCTTCACATCGTCTACCATAAAACGGCACTTAACAGCCGCTCATCTTAATATACGCCCAGCACCAACAAGTATTGGGAGGAATAGATCGTGATAAACTGGCACCTTTTAACTCGGAAAACTCGGAAACTTGTTAGAATCATTTTGAAAAGTCACCACCAAACCAAATTCAAACGAAGCAGGCGAAGTTCCAAAACAAAACACATGAACGTCATCCCATAAATTTAGAACAATGGCGGTGTAACTGGAAAACAGTTGATCTATTTTTGGTGGTCTATATTTTTGGAACTGTTATAAAACTAGACCAAAATAATAGAACACCGCTGAAAACGGCCTAACTCGATAATAAATAAAAAACAAGACGAAAGAAATGAAAAATAATTATTTAAGGTTTGTTGGTTGGTAAAAAATAAATTTTTTTATTTGCTCCCTCTGGTTTTTAGGTATGGGGGTTTTTGATTTATGTTTTTTTTTTTTTTTTTTTTTTTTAATTTTATTTTTTTTTATTATAAAAAAATAAAATAAAAAAATATCTCACTAACGCAGCCAATTCTTGAAAGCATGCTGGAAATGACGACTTCTTGAATGCATCATTTTTCTTGTCACAAGCCAGGTCAACCGCGCAGCTTGTGTCGTAGAGAGCAATAGAGCGATTCCAGATACACTGAAAATTAATATTTTATAAGTTTATACTACGCCATCGAAGGTAGAGCTAACGAATCTATTCGTTGTTTTCTGTATGATGTATGATATGTACTACCACCCATTGTAGCACGGAAACTAAGTCCGACAGCAATGGGCTCTCCCCTCTGTTAGACTTGAGCAAGCTTTAATAACCACTGATTATCCTAATCATGCCGTTGTATGAAGGGCCAAAAAGAGGTTGGGTGGATCGATATGCAACATCACTTATACGTATCTACAGGTATATAAAGAATCTCCTTCCAACAACAAGACTGAATAATTGGTCAAAAGAGCAAGCTATCTAACAAGAGGATGCCCCAATGGGCGGGGAGAAGAGCCCGCCCTCTATTCACAAACTGTTAGCAATGGGAAGTTGGCATTCCCACTCTCCCCATCCAGAGTGCTTCAATTGGGTGCCCTGATGGTCCTTCCCATTCTCATGAAATATTTATATAATGGTGTATATATTTATGTGAATGAAAAATACTACAAGCATTCGTATCTATAATATATGATCTTCGTTCGGTTGATCCTAAAATGCAAGAAATGTTGCAAAATGTTAAAGTGTAGAGTTCTGTGGTTTCGCGCATAAGCACGTTTTTGTTCGTTTTCAGCGATAGCAGCAATTCACCAAAATCTTGATTTGAGGTATCCTGAAAAAGTTTATTAAATCTATTGCAATTTTACAAAACTAACATTTATACATTTTAATTTACTGTTGCCATGGTCACTATTTGCTACTTGATGCTGGTTTTATAACAGCAATCCGCTTTTATTTTTGCTGACCTAATAGTTATTGCTACCGAGTAAGGAATGGGAAGATTCAAGTGGAAGGGAGTTAAAGATAAATGGGCAAACAAAAAACAATAAGTAATGTTTAAATCATCTATGAAGTAAAATCAATAAAATAATATTACCAAATATAATGATATTGTATGTTATGATGAAGTAATGATAAAGATTGAAATGTAAAATCAAACACTAGCCAAATGCTACTCAGTGCTGCATGAATCAGTTCAGCTCAGAATTGGTAAAAAGTCCATTTGCAAACCGGAAAGGAAAAAAACATTCTTCAATAAGTGCAAAAGCCTACCACAGATTCCGTAATTTTCAAAAGCCTACCACGGCTGTAATTTTCTGCGTTATATACTGGACATATAAGGAATGCTAGATGTCATAAATTGAAGGTATGTTTCGTGTTTAAGCCAGATACCGCCTAAATCAGGTTTGTTGTATGAAAATGTGAAGATCATGATATGATGGAAATAATACGATGTTGTAAAGAAATACTACATATTGTACATATAATAATTAAATGCCGCTATTTGCCTCTTCCGCTGCGATGTTAGATGATTGAAACTCTAAAATAGAGAAAATTCCAATGTGATATAATGAAATAAAATTGATCACATGGCATCCTAGCAAGATAGTAAAGAAAATTTAGGCAAATAAATTTCATATGAGTATGATTACTGCCCAAAAACGGAAACTCAATAAATACAAAACAAACAAAAATAAAAATGAATGACAGCAAATTCTTCGATAACTCTTTTTTTCCTACTGGGCCCAAAAATGATTCTTTATGTCTGTCAAATAGAAAAGGTAGGATCATAAGCAATATAAGTTTTTGAATTAACTATTTTGGACGAAGAATTTTTTTTTTTTTTTGAATTTGTCGTATATAATGTCGTATAAAAAAATGTTAAAAACCATCCCATCTTTTCAAATACATAACGTGCGTTAGGTGGGCCAAAACTTACAACGATGCAAATGGGAAGCGGAAAATAGCATACAAAAATATTGTGAAGGGATGTTATAATATAAAATCATAAACAATTATATGTAATGTCTGCATGTCTGCTGATCCTGCTGCAATTGTAGAAGTACTTGCATTATCCTAGCCTCAGAGGAAGAAAACAATTCAAAATTATTATACAATACTTGGGAATTCCATGGATGATCTGAAATTATATACCGTATAAAGGATACTTCCATTTTTCGTGGTAAGGTAAGATTTCAGCATGCTACTTTACCGGGGTCATGCTCTCTACATTGATTTGGTGCGGCTGCCACCTAATGTATAGTTGACGCGATACAGCGTTTCTTACTCAACCGCTGGCTGCCAGGACAGAGGCTGTTTGAGCCGCACCTCCTTGGTGGACAGACGCTCAGCACGCACCTCCTCAATCTAGCTGAAGTCAGAAGGACAACAGTGCCCAGGCTACACTACCAGCTAAGTACGCAACCCTTAGCTGGCGGTCTTTGTCATCTCTTGACCCATGGAAGCATGAGGTAGGAACTTGTGAGGACCATAGCAATTTTGCGGAAACGCACGCTCCATCCCAGGTGTCGACTCACCATTTTGCAGCCCCTATTCGTTATTTTCTGCAACGAAACTAATTTGTTGTTTTTTTTTTTTTTGAAGATACCTTAGTGATTAATGGTACACGCGCAACTGTCAAAAGCACGCAGCATTTGTTCACACGGAAAGAACATACGTGCATTGTACGAAAACAATACAAAGAGCTACGAACGTTTTGTCAGAAATTTAAAAGAAACGTCTCTCTGGTGGTTGCATGAATGACCGACAGATCAATTTTATCGATTCGAAATGTAAAAGAAAAAAAAATGCAACCACGTGGACTTGTCCAGCGTTTTTCTTTTAATGAAAATAATAATTGATATTACAGAAGAAATGTAAGGTTACAAGTTACAATCGGAATTGTTTGTTTTTCAACCGTTTTTGTTTGTTTGTTTCAAACAGCATTTAAGTTTATATCATACTAAAATTTGTTTGAAACAAACCATAAGCGTTGGTAGAATCAACAAAATCTGTCTGTTTTCGTAGCTGTCATAATGAACCAACCAACATAATGGTAAATTCAAACGGATGTCAGTTGAACTTAACTGCTTAGTTCCCGAAACAATTACTCAAAACTTTAATGTTTTAACCACCGTTGGTAGTCAAATCAAACTAATATGATGTTGGTGCCCAATTCAACGTGGAATTCCTGTTAAATGAAACTAGAATATGTTTGTCAATCTTTTTCCAAAGTGTACCCTTTGCAAAAAAAATTAAAAGTGAAGTAGGCTGCCATTTTATTCACGTCTCGCTAGCTTTCGAATATTTTTCAAGTGCTGAAAATTTCAAAATGTTTTTATAATTATGGTTTCTAAATTATGCAATCTTTTGCTAGTAGTCTAGGTCTCGTGTGTGTTTATGCTTCTATATATTCTCTGTAAGAAGGGTAAAAATATCTACCATTTAACATTTAGGAAAAATAACAACATATCTTCAGAGAGTTCATCAAGCACAAATATGAGCTCCACAGCTTTGAAAATAACAGTCGATATAAATACGTTCAATTGATAATTTGTTCTAGGATTCATTCGATTTGACAGAACCAATGAGCCAAAATTATCGGGGTACATTGACTTTAATCTGGAGCTGTCAATTTGTTACCGGGTTGCCTGAAATGGAGAACAGACGCTCAGATGGACAAGAGAGCAACCCCTTCCCTGTCAGCATATGACCAAAGTCCCACCGGGGTTGGTTACCCGATCATTCCAATGGTTACTAAAACCCCCGTCGGCACCACGGGTAGGTCGGGATAGGAGTAACTATACAAGAGAACACAGTAGGATCTATTTAATTCCTGTGATTATACAAATTGTCCAGTCATTTACCAACCAACGGGCTCACCTGATCCACGCCATAAATAATTCAAGTTTTCGTAGAAATCGCTTTCTGAGCTGTGAACTCGTGAGCTCTTCATAAACATTTGTCATCTTACAATAACTGGTTGCCGTGTTTTGCGATAACCTTGGGGTTCACTCACTAATGTCAGTAGCCATCATGAGCCTCTGTGTACGGAATGTTCCGGGAACTTGAACATTCGCGTTCGAAGCCTTAACATTTGAAAGACGGCTGGTTGCCTCTCACTCCCTTTGTTCTGGTATCAAATTCAGTCGGTGCCGTTGGGATTTTCTGATGCGGAAATTATTTGATTACTTCCTTCGAAATGGAAATAAAAGCCAATGGTCCCGGCCCATGTATTGATGGGCTCGTTACGTCTCCCTGGCGTGATGAACCAGCCCAAGAGACTTAAAGCTACGATAATACAGCATGAGGAAGATGAATCAAACTTTTGAATTACTTTTTTACTTAATTAAAAAAAAAAAAAAAAAAAAAAAAAAAAAAATAATTCTTTAATAATTATTTTATTAATATATTTTAAAAAAATAAAAAAACAACAAACCAACACCCAATAAAATAATAAAAAGAGAAAAAAAGAGTTTTTTTGGTTAATTTTCAGTGTTTGTGGACTCTGGTTTTTGAAACAACGAAATTTTAATTTTTTAAAAAAAAAAAAAAAAACGGGGCCCCTTTTTTTTGTCTTTTTTTTTTTTTCTTATAAAAAAAAAACGAAAAAAAAAAAAACAGAAAAAAAAAAACCCAAACCAGAAAGGGAAAATTTTTCTTTTTGAAAACACACACCATCTCAAACCTCGCCTTTCCGCCGGCTGGCCCAGTATAAAAACAAACAAAGCCTCATACACAAATCTCGAGTACTTTTTCAAACAGACGTATCTGATTTTGTAAACAAAGAGGAGAAGTAAGATTCAAACGTAAATTTCTCAAAACTCTCAGCACCCTCAAGGAAAGTAGCATCACCAGCATGTTAGGGAAATATTATTCCTTGTGTTGGTGGCCCTAGTTTGCACGAAAGTGCTAAGGGTTTCAAGAATTTAACGTTTGAATCCTACTTCCCCTCTTTGACTACCAAATCAGATATGTCTGTTTGAAAAAAGTACTCGAGAAATGATGAATTTCGCCCCAACTCGACCAAGAACGAGTTGGGGCCAAATTTGTCGACTTTTTTCACAACGAAGCATGGCTGTTCGGCTCTTTACATTCAATGCACTTCCGTATCTTTAGAAAATAAACCTTTTGTGATAAAAACAAAGCTTTTAAAATTATAAAAAAATGCGGTAATTGAAATAACATCAAAGGAAAAACACGTCGACTCGTAATGAACGCCTACTTCGATTCTCCGTAAAGCAAAACAATCCTCGTTGTTTTGGGCTTCGTGTGTAAGAAAAGTTATGTCCATTGTTCAGGTTCTAAATACAAAACCTCGTTAACAAAGGTATGACTAATGAAAATGTTTCATTTACTTACATCAGCGATTTGAGATGTGTTTACGAAACAAGCTGCTGGCTGATAGCGCAACCCAAATTACAAATTATTCAAAGCTCATTACCATTCCATTAGGAGACCAATTTCCTTTCCCAGAGCATCCCAATGGTATCAACTTGACTTTTCTAAAAAAAAAATCCTGTTCAACGTAAAGAAAGGACGATCATGGTTGGAATTTCCCTTCAATTGAATTGTGGGTTGTAAAATGCGTCACCTTTTCCGTTTTTTGCTACAATGATACCATTTTCACGCTCGGTTTGACATTGAAACGTGTCTTCGTGCTGCCCGTTTGTAATGGAATTTGCCAAAATGTACAGCGGCCAGGAAAATTAATTCCTCACTCTCACAGCTACTTCTCGACGATTCCGAGCTGGGTAAAAGATTACCCGGAAATAATAATTTTACTCTTATGTCAAGATAATTGCATTGTCATCGGGGGATTTCCATAACATCATCGCAGGAAATTGCAGAAAGGTGTATCACAGTAACGGTAACGTGATGCCGTTGGATGAAAACCCACAGAAAGAGCGGTAATCTGGATTTGTCTGAAAATTGAGTTCAACACCTCAATGTTTTACGGGACACAGTGCACAGTGGCCAAAGTGCTAACACCGGTTGGATCCAGTCAGTCAGCCAGCCAGTCAGTCAGTCAGTCAGCCAGGATGGAAGGATAAAGTTTACCAATTAAAATGTTCATGAATGCCTGTTGTTCAGGGTTCGTTGAATGATGTAACAATCATGAATGTGTACGGTGCCATGTGTCGGTTTCTGAAGTTATTCACCGGAATAACCAGCTGTTATTGGAACGTTATGGTGAAAGCGTTTACTGGAGACAGGCTACTGGAATTCTTAGTTTCCGATTTATCGGATTAATTTTCAAAGTTTTTTGGTTATTGAGCTGTTTTTGTGTCGGTCAACATCTGTTGCTCATCGTAGTTTGGGTGACCGGAGTTTATTATGCTTATGTTTATCTTGAATTACGGCGAACTATCAATCCACCGATTGTTGTATTCTATAGAATCTTATTTAAAAATGACCATTAATGGTCGTGAACTTTCGTCGAAAATTACAAAATACTAGTCAATGAACCAAATCTTTTCACAGAATCTGCTAAGCCCCCCGATTAGCGTGGTGTTTAATTCCGTCCGAGCACCGGCAATTTCTCGGCAATCTTCCAACCAATTGAACTGATCTTCTGTAGGTGACAAATTTCTGGTCCTATTACTAATCCGTCGAGAAAATGTAGTCTGCTCAAATGCAAGAAATCCCATCAGACGCCCTGTATTGCTTGTCACGTTTTCCAAAATAAAAGCCATCATTTTCCGCTCCGGAATCTAAATATAACACCGAGTAACTATTGCGACCGGTGTTATTAATGGTACTTAAAGAAATTCGTCACCTTAGGTCTGCAGTGCAATAAAAACCACCTCCCGTCCCCCAACAGACCATCCTTTCACCCCCCATCCCCCCCCCCCCCCCCAAAAAACCCCCCTCCCCACCAACCCCCCCCCCCCCCACCACCCTCCAAAAAAAAAAAAAAACCCCACCCAAAATTATATTTCTTTTTCCACCCCCCCCATTTTTTTTTTTTTTATTTTTTTTCCCCCCTCTCCCCCTTCAACAATAAAAAAAAAAATTACCAATCTCTTTTTTTTTTTATTAAATCATTTATTTGTACAGGCTCAATCGAATCAACTTTACAGAGCCAAGTTTTCATATTTATATACATCAATTATCTTAAAACTAATGTTAAGGGGATAGAACCGATTACTCGCGGCCGTCTCGAGGTTAATAGGAATAACAATTGTATGGATGGGAAGATAGGCGGGAATTTGAAGTGTGGTTTACAAAGCACGTTTATTTTAAATTCGGAATTGGATAAAAACTTATAACTATACAACTTTAGGTTTTCTTTTGACTTTAACATTTTTGAGAATGAGAAAAAAAAACACACACACAAACACAGAGAAAAAAAACTTAAAGTAAACATACAGGTTAAACTAACTACAATCTAAGGCTAATGTTAGTCAAAAACACATAAATGAGTTTCATAAACTCCAGATCACGTATAGCCAAAATATCTCGAACCGGTACATTGGGTTGTCTACCTCGAGCCCGAAGGGAATCATAAAGCTCAGATCTGACTCCACGATGCTCAGCACATGACCAAATAATGTGATCTGCGTCCTGGTAACCTTGTCCACATTCACAGAGATTGCTGTCGCTCAGCCCAACACGGTATAAATGAGCGTTCAAAGAATAATGATTGGACATGAGGCGAGACATCACACGAATGAAGTCTCGACCCACATCCATCCCTCCAAACCAAGATTTCTTCGACACCTTTGGGATGATAGAATGTTGCCATCGCCCCAAATCTCCTTTACTCCATTTATACTGCCAGCTGACGAGTGACTGTTGACGAAAAATAGTAAAAAATTCATTAAAGGCGATTTGTCGATCATAAATATCGCCTTCTATAGCGCCCACCTTTGCCAGCGAGTCCGCTCTCTCATTGCCCAGAATTGAACAATGAGATGGGACCCATACAAAGGTGATGATAAAATAACGCGAAGATAAAGCACTTAGAAGCTCCTGTATTTTCATGAGAAAATACGAGGAGTGCTTTACCGGCCTCAAGGAGCGAATAGACTCTATAGAACTGAGACTATCCGTGAAAATGTAATACTGATCCGGTGTTAGTGAGGCAACAATTTCTAGCGTAAAGTGTATTGCCGCTAATTCAGCGACATATACGGAACAAGGAGCTTGAAGTTTACGATTGGCGCTATAAATTTCATTAAATATACCAAAGCCTGCTGACTCCTCTATCAATGATCCGTCAGTGAAGAACGATTTAGTGGAATCAACTTGGCCAAACTTTGCAGCAAATATCACCGGAGCAATCATAGGACGATGATGCTCTGGGATTCCATGAAGCTCCTGCTTCATGGATAAATCAAAATGAACCGAATTGCCGAAGTCGGAGAAGCAAACACGATTGGAAATGTTCGGCGAAGGGCTAACATCCTGTGTTATGTACAAATGGTACAAAGTCATGAAGCGAGTTTGAGGATTCAACTCGAGAAGCTTCTCAAAATTTTCGATTACCTGGGGGTTCATTACTTCACACCTGGTGAGGAGCCGGAGAGATAACTCTGTAAACCGATCCGAGAGTGGCAACATGCCGGCCAGCACTTCAAGACTCATGGTGTGAGTCGAGTGCATGCAACCTAACGCGATACGAAGACACCGATATTGAATACGTTCCAGTTTTATGATGTGCGACCGAGCCGCTGACTGAAAACAAAAACTACCGTATTCGATAACCGACAAAATCGTTGTCCGGTACAACGTTAGAAGATCTTGCGGATGCGCTCCCCACCAGGTCCCGGTAATTGTTCGAAGAAAGTTGATCCTTTGCTGGCACTTTCGCTTCAGATACTCAATGTGGGATCTCCAGGTGCACTTTGAATCGAACCAGACCCCAAGATATTTAAAGGACATTGAATGAGTTATCGGCTTACCCCAAATTTGAAGCTTCGGTTGTGCTGGGTTATGCTTCCTTGAAAAAACTACCAACTCTGTTTTCTCCGTAGAGAATTCGATACCTAGCTCTAGAGCCCAAGTAGACAAATTGTCTAAGGTATCCTGTAAAGGTCCTTGCAGATCGACCCCATTGGGTCCCGTGACAGACACAACGCCGTCATCCGCAAGTTGTCTCAACGTACAGTTGTCATTTAGACAACTGTCAATGTCTTTGACATAGACATTATACAAAAGAGGGCTTAAACATGATCCCTGGGGGAGACCCATGTAGCTAAATCGTGAAGCTGTAGAGGTTCCATGAGAGAAGCTCATATGTTTCTCTGACAGCAAATTATACAAAAAATTATTCATTAATGGTGAAAAGCCACAAGCGTGGAGTTTATCTGATAGAACTTCAACAGATACTGAATCAAAAGCCCCCTTTATGTCCAAGAATACAGAAGCCATTTGCTCTTTTTTAGCAAAAGCTAACTGAATATCTGTGGAAAGCAACGCGAGACAGTCGTTCGTTCCCTTACCCCTACGGAAACCATATTGAGTATCTGAAAGCAGGTTGTTCGTCTCAACCCATTTGTCCAGACGGAAGAGGATCATTTTCTCCAACAACTTTCGAATACAAGATAACATCGCGATGGGTCGATAGGAGTTGTGGTCGGACGCGGGTTTACCAGGTTTTTGAATGGCAATAACTCTCACCCGTCTCCAGTCATCCGGTACAATGTTGAGAGCCAGAAACTGATTAAACAAGTGCAACATGCGCCTCTTAGTGACGTCTGGGAGGTTCTTAAGCAAGTTGAACTTGATCCTATCAGCCCCTGGAGCCGTATTGCCACACGAAAGGAGTGCGAGAGAGAACTCTACCATTGAAAAAGGTTGGCTGTTCTCATCTATCGAATTCGTGGTTTCGCGAGGAATCATCCGTGCCGGCACAGAATCTGGACAAACTTTTCGCGCGAACTTGAGGATCCATTGGTCCGAGTACTCTTCGCTCTCGTTGTTCGTAGTTCGGTTACGCAATCTTCGCGCCGTGTTCCAAAGAGTACTCATCGACGTCTCGCGCGATAGCCCGTCCACGAGTCTTCGCCAGTAACCGCGTTTCTTGGCCTTGATGAGACTCTTAAGTTCGCGTTCGAGAGCCGTGTATACTTCGAAGTGCTCAGGTATTCCACGTCTACGGAAAACTTTAAACGCGTCGGACTTTTTACGGTAAACCTCGGTGCACTGTTGATCCCACCATGGAGAAGGAGGTTTCCTACGAAATGACGTTCCTGGAACTGGTCGAGTTTGAGCTTGAAGCGCGCTGTCTAAGATCAGGTTGGAGAGGAAGTTATATTCCTCCAGCGGTGGAAGCTCTTCTACCGTCGTTACGGCTTCCTCTACTGCTGTCCTGAACTTTGTCCAATCGATGTAACGGGTAAGATCATACGCGACGTTGATGGATTCCGACGGATTGAACCCGGTGGCAATCGAAATTTTTATGGGCAAGTGATCACTACCGTGGGGATCTTGAATCACATCCCATGTGCAATCCAACGATAATGAATTCGAACAAAGTGTGAGGTCTAATCTACTGCCAATTGAGGATGGACCAGCCAAACGTGTTACTTCTCCATTGTTAAGAACTGTCATATTGAAGTTGTCACAGAGGTCATATAACAAGGAAGACCGGTTGTCGTCGTACAGTTCTCCCCAGCCTGTACCGTGAGAGTTAAAATCTCCCATGATCAACCGTGGAGCAGGAAGAACCGAACAAATATCTGAAAGTTGTTTTTGGTTTATTGAGGCTCTAGGAGGAATATAAACGGAAGCAATGCAAAGGCTTTTATTTTTAATAACAGCCTGACATGCGACAACTTCAATACCTGGAATAGGAGGAAAATTCACTCTATAGAAGGAGTAGCACTTTTTGATCCCCAAAAGTACTCCTCCTCCACGTGAATCCTCACGATCAAGACGAATAATGTTGAAATCATGAAACGGAAGATCGATTTCGGGAGAGAGCCATGTTTCACAAATAGCAAATGCATCACAACCGGTATTGTGAGCCAAAAATTTGAAAGATTCCAATTTAGGAACAAAACTTCGACAATTCCACTGCAGAACAGTGATCAAATCCCCGACCTCATTTGGAAAATTATCCATCGAAGGAAATGATAGCTGCAAGGAGGGGCCACTTAATTGTCAATTGCTTCAAGAAAGTCTTCACTGTGGGAAGCATTGCCAATACAATGCTTTTGAGAGGGTCAGAAATTTCAAGGTACTTGAAGATACCTTCGACAATGTTATCAAATGAGAACAGTCCGCTTGAGGAGGGGGCTTCTGTTCTTAAAAGCGGGGCATCAGGGCTTTGGGATGTCCCCGGGAGAGATGGAAAGTCCTGGGTGTAGTTAGTACTACGAAAACCAGGAATTGGATTTTCCTTTTTCCCACCTTTTTTTGAAGTAGGCATGCTGGTTTCGGGCTTCTTTTCAGCAACTTTCCGTGGGCGGACGCGTCTTCGCTTCCGTGGGGCACCTTCCGGAAAACTGCACGATGTTCCCTCTTCAGCCAAATCAAAGTCAGACTCGTCATCTGACAGAGGAGCAAAGGGATTTGTATTGGCATCGGGTGATGGTGTGGCTTTTTTCACCATTTCGGCGAAAGATTGCCTGGAACGCTGTTTTAGCGAGCGTTCCAATTGTTCCCCGCGTTGTTTGTACGCCGGGCACGACGAGAGAGCATGAGGAGGAGTTCCCTTACAGAAAGCGCATTTTGGTGTGCTGTCTGCGCAGGCGCCATCCTCGTGTTTCTCCCCGCAGTTGGAGCAGCGTGCCTTATTGCCGCAATGGGAGGTCGTATGTCCCATCTGCTGGCATTTTTGGCAGGTCATGACCCGAGGTACGAACAACCGCACAGGTAGTCGAAGTTTTCCCAACTCGACGTATTGAGGGAGGGCTGAGCCAGAGAAGGTCACACGAAACGAGTCTGACGGTGTAAACTTCTTTTCACCCTTAGTGATCGATACTGTGCCAAGTCTTATCACATCCAGTATCTTCACTGGAGAAAGCAGGTGGTTCTTAAATCGACCAACCCCCTGTTTCAGCAGGATCTCAGGGTTCACACTCGTTTCGGTGACCACACCTTCAATTTCAATACCCCGAGCTGGGATATACACCCGATACTCGAGTGTAAAAAGCTGAGAGACAGCAATCTCGTTAGCTTGCTTAAGGTTGGACACAACGACCCGAAGTTTATTCGGTCTCACTTTTATTATCTCGGTCACGGCCGAGAATCGCTTCGTCAGATCGTTGGAGATCTGATTTACGTTAAGAGGTTTCGTTTTGGGCTGAAAGAAGACAACCCATGGACCAGCTGAACCATCTGGATAAGCACGTGATCGGGTAACCTTATGAGCTACCCCATCATTTCGTGCCATAGATGATTCGTCTTCCGACAAATCATCCATGGCTCTCACGTGGGAGTTTATGACGCTCAAACCTTCACGCAATTAAAAATAATCGAACACAGAAAAACAAACTAAAGCTAAAAACACTCTCTCACACACACGCACTCACTCAAAATTAAATTATAATGTATTCAGGAGAAACAAAAACTTATCTTATATGTATCACTGATCTGCTGCAGCCGGTCAACGAATGTGCTACTGCTGCCGAGCGACGATGTGTGGCCGCTTGTACGGGCTAGATGTGGAGCTCAGCGATAATGAAAATGATGACGATGATGAGGACGCTGGTCGGTGGTGGTTGGCAGATGAACGATTGCACGCTACACACGATGGACTGCTGGTGTGCGTGCCGTGAATAGATGCGGAGCAATATGGCTATTCGATTGCTAATTGCAATTAATAGCGTCGTTGCACTGATTAACACACGTTTTCTTCTTCAGAAAAAGCAAAACTCGATATCAACTGCGATGACGACACTATCGAGAGAAAAAAAAACTGCACTTGGAAACAACGCGTGACAAACTTCCAAAGCAACGGAGAGCGTACACTCGCCTAGGCCGAATATTCACGCTGCGAAGGTTATGCTGTGTATTTGGTGGGACCAAGTTGGTGTTATTTATTATGATCTATTGAAACCAAACGAAACCATTACCGGGGAACGGTATCGAACTCAATTGATGCGATTGAGCCGAGCACTGCACGAAAAACGGCCACAATACGAGCACAATATGATATGAACTACCACCTATTCTAGCACGGAAGGGTTTGTGGGGGGAAGATGCTTTTTAAAATTATTAATTATAATTAATGTGTTTTCATTAAAACTAATCATATAAAATCAATTATTAAAGTTTTAAACCAAAAACAACTTTCTGATATTTGTTCGGTTCTTCCTGCTCCACGGTTGATCATGGGAGATTTCAACTCTCACGGTACAGGCTGGGGAGAACTGTACGATGACAGCCGGTCTTCTTTGATGTATGACCTCTGTGACAACTTCAATATGACAGTTCTCAACAATGGAAAAGTAACACGTTTGGCTGGTCCATTCTCAGTTGGCAGCAGATTAGACCTCACACTTTGTTCGAATTCATTATCGTTGGATTGCACATGGAATGTGATTCAAGATCCCCACGGTAGTGATCACTTGCCCATAAAAATTTCGATTGCCACCGGGTTCAATCCATCGGAATCCATCAACGCCGCGTATGATCTTACCCGTTACATCGATTGAACAAAGTTCAGGACAGCAGTAGAGGAAGCCGTAACGATGGTAGAAGAGCCTCCACTGCTAGAGGAATACAACTTCTTCTCCAACCTGATCTTAGACAGCGCGCTTCAAACTCAAACTCGACCAGGAACGTCACTTTGCAGGAAACCTTCTTTTCCATGGTGGGATCAGCAATGCACCGAGGTTTCCGTAAAAAGTCCGACGCGTTTAAAGTTTTCCGTAGACGTGGAACACCTGAGCACTTCGAAGTATACACGGCTCTCGAACGCGAACTTAAGAGCATCATTAAGGCCAAGAAACGCGGATACTGGCGTAGATTCGTGGACGGGCTATCGCGCGAGACGTCGATGAGTACTCTTTGGAACACGGTGCGAAGATTGCGTAACCGAACTACGAACAACGAGAGCGAGGAGTACTCGGACCAATGGATCCTCAAGTTCGCGCGAAAAGTTTGTCCAGATTCTGTGCCGGCATGGATGATTCCTCGCGAAACAGAGAATTCGATAGATGAGATCAGCCAACCTTTTTCAATGGTAGAACTCTCTCTCGCACTCCTTTCGTGTGGCAATACGGCTCCAGGGGCTGATGAAATCAAGTTCAACTTGCTTTAGAACCTCCCAGACGTCGCTAAAAGGTGCATGTTGAACTTGTTTAATCAGTTTCTGGAACTCAATATTGTACCGGATGATTGGAGACGGGTGAGAGTTATTGCCATTCAAAAACCTGGTAAACCTGCGTTCGACCATAACTCCTATCGACCCATCGCGATGTTATCTTGTATTCGAAAGTTGTTGGAGAAAATGATCCTCTTCCGTCTGGACAAATGGGTTGAGACGATCAACCTGCTTTCAGATACTCAATATGGTTTCCGTAGGGGTAAGGGAACGAACGACTGTCTCGCGTTGCTTTCCACAGAGATTCAGTTAGCTTTTGCTAAAAAAGAGCAAATGGCTTCTGTATTCTTGGATATCAAGGGGGCTTTTGATTCAGTATCTGTTGAAGTTCTCTCAGATAAACTCCACGCTTGTGGCTTTTCACCATTAATGAATAACTTTTTGGTCAATTTGCTGTCAGAGAAACATATGAGCATCTCTCATGGAAACTCTACAGCTTCACGATTAAGCTACATGGGTCTCCCCCAGGGATCATGTTTAAGCCCTCTTTTGTATAATGTTTATGTCAAAGACATTGACGGTTGTCTAAGTGACAACTGTACGTCTAGACAACTTGCAGATGACGGCGTAGTGTCTGTCACGGGACCCAATGGGGTCGATCTGCAAGGACCCTTACAGGATACCTTAGACAATTTGTCTAAGTGGGCTCTCCAGCTAGGTATCGAATTCTCTACGGAGAAAACTGAGTTGGTAGTTTTTTCTAGGAAGCATAACACTGCACAACCGAAGCTTCAAATTTGGCGTAAGCCGATAACTCATTCTATGCAATTTAAATATCTTGGGGTCTGGTTCGATTCAAAGTGCACCTGGAGATCCCACATTGAGTATCTGAAGCGAAAATGCCAACAAAGGATCAACTTTCTTCGAACAATTACCGGGACCTGGTGGGGAGCGCATCCGCAAGATCTTCTAACGTTGTACCGGACAACGATTTTGTCGGTTATCGAATACGGTAGTTTTTGTTTTCAGTCGGCGGCTCGGTCGCACATCATAAAACTGGAACGTATTCAGTATCGGTGTCTTCGTATCGCGTTAGGCTGCATGCACTCGACTCACACCATGAGTCTTGAAGTGCTGGCTGGCATGTTGCCACTCTCGGATCGGTTTACAGAGTTATCTCTCCGGCTCCTCACCAGGTGTGAAGTTATGAACCCCCAGGTAATCGAAAACTTTGAGAAGCTTCTCGAGTTGAATCCTCAAACTCGCTTCATGACTTTGTACCATTTGTACATAACACAGGATGTCAGCCCTTCGCCGAATATTTCCAATCGTGTTTGCTTCTCCGACTTCGACAATTCGGTTCATTTTGATTTATCCATGAAGCAGGAGCTTCATGGAATCCCAGAGCATCATCGTCCTATGATTGCTCCGGTGATATTTGCTGCAAAGTTTGGCCAAGTTGATTCCACTAAATCGTTCTTCACTGACGGATCTTTGATAGAGGAGTCAGCAGGCTTTGGTATATTTAATGAAATTTATAGCGCCAAACGTAAACTTCAAGCTCCTTGTTCCGTATATGTCGCTGAATTAGCGGCAATACACTTTACGCTAGAAATTGTTGCCTCACTAACACCGGATCAGTATTTCATTTTCACGGATAGTCTCAGTTCTATAGAGGCTATTCGCTCCTTGAGGCCGGTAAAGCACTCCTCGTATTTTCTCATGAAAATACAGGAGCTTCTAAGTGCTTTATCTTCGCGTTATTTTATCATCACCTTTGTATGGGTCCCATCTCATTGTTCAATTCTGGGCAATGAGAAAGCGGACTCGCTTGCAAAGGTGGGCGCTATAGAAGGCGATATTTATGATCGACAAATCGCCTTCAATGAATTTTTTTCTATTTTTCGTCAACAGTCACTCGTCAGCTGGCAGTATAAATGGAGTAAAGGAGATTTGGGGCGATGGCAACATTCTATCATCCCAAAGGTGTCGAAGAAATCTTGGTTTGGGGGGATGGATGTGGGTCGAGACTTCATTCGTGTGATGTCTCGCCTCATGTCCAATCATTATTCTTTGAACGCTCATTTATACCGGGTTGGGCTGAGCGACAGCAATCTCTGTGAATGTGGACAAGGTTACCAGGACGCAGATCACATTATTTGGTCATGTGCTGAGCATCGTGGAGTCAGATCTGAGCTTTATGATTCCCTTCGGGCTCGAGGTAGACAACCCAATGTACCGGTTCGAGATATTTTGGCTGTACGTGATCTGGAGTTTATGAAACTCATTTATGTGTTTTTGACTAACATTAGCCTTAGATTGTAGTTAGTTTAACCTGTATGTTTACTATAAGTTTTTTTTTATCTGTGTTTGTGTGTGTTTTTTTATTCTTTCTCAAAATGTTCAAGTCAAAAAGAAAACCAAAAGTTGTATAGTTATAAGTTTTTAGCCAATTCTGAATTTAAAATAAACGTGCTTTGTAAACCATACTTCAAATTCCCGCCCATCTTCCCATCCGTTCAATTGTTATTCCTATTAACCTCGAGACGGCCGCGAGTAATCGGTTCTATCCCCTTAACGTTAGTTTTAAGATAATTTATGTATATAAATATGAAAACTTGGCTCTGTAAAGTTGATTCGATTGAGCCTGTACAAATAAATGATTTAAAAAAAAAAAAAAATATAGTTTTGTCAAATATTCATGATTGTTTCTCTATTTATCCAACCTATTCATTATTCATCTAGTTAACATCAAGTTCTACATTTAAATTACCATTTAACTCGGTCCACTGTCCACTCCTGGAGCCTCATGGTGATGAGAAATTATTTCCTTCTCAAAAAAACTTAGTTATGTACATCAGAACTCCTACTATATAGAAACGATTGCTTCGGTTTGTTTTAAATAATCTAACTGAAAAATATTTAACCAAATACTTATACATTTCCTTTGGAAATGTAACCAATACCAAAATTTAACTAAAGGGTGTATTCGATAAAAAGGGCACACACATATATACTCATCAAAATTAAACTGATTATCGGATTTTCTTGAAATTTTCAGGGAATGAAGAACTACTAATGAGTTTTGATTTACAATATTTGTTTTATTCAATTTCGTCTCCCATCCCGAATGCCCGCACCTTCCTTTTCACTCCACCCATCAAAATTTTGTACAACCGATTTTCCCAGTGTTTTTGTTGTTTTTACCCAAATTTTCTTCAATTCTAGCTCTGTTTTTATAGTTTTGGGATGTTTGCGAAGTTCCGTTTTCATAATTGCCCAGAATTTTTCAATTGGACGAAGTTCCGGTGAATTTGGTGGGTTCATATCCTTTGGCACAAAATTGACTCCGTTGGCTCGGTACCACTCCAATACGTTTCGAGCGTAGTGGCAGGATGCTAGATCAGGCCAAAACAGAGTTGATCCTTTGTGCTTCTTAATGAATGACAAGAGACGCTTCTTAAGGCACTCTTCCGTGTAAATCGCACCGTTTATTGTTCCGGAAGTGATGAAGGGAGCACTTATTTCACCACATCCGCAAATCGCCTGCCAGATTAGAAACTTCTTTGCAAATTTCGATAGTTTCTTCTTTCAAACATCCTCCGGAACATCGAACTTCGACTTGGCAACGAAATATTCTTGCCCAGGAAGTTGACGGAAGTCGGCCTTGACGTATGTTTCGTCATCCATCACGATGCAACCGGATTTGGTGAGCAGCTTCGTGTAAAGTTTCCGGGCGCGGGTTTTCGCAGTGATGTTTTGTTTTTCATTCCGGTTTGGGGCTTTTTGCACTTTGTAAACATGTAACCCAGCACGCTTCATGGTTTTCTGCACAAAACCGACTGACACCTTAGACTTTTTAGCGACATCTCGAATTGACATGTTTGGACGGTTCTTGAATTGTTGTACGACTTTCCTGGCCATTTTACTGTCCATTGGACCACTTTTACGACCACTCCCTTCCTTCCTTTGGACACTCAGACGCTCCTTGAAGGTTCTTATTACACGAGACACAGTTGTATTTGCAATTCCAAGCCTTTTAGCAATCCATCGGTGGGACGCCCCTGGATTTTGATTGTGAGTGCACAAAATTTTCTCACGGACAATTTCTTGTTTCGACGACATGACTGGAACTACTGAATGTATAACTATGAAACTTGGCAGATGTAAATAATACACTATAGATAAGATCTACTCAAATTTCTAGGTTTTTTACTCATACGATTCAAATTTACAGAAGATTTTCTGTGTGCCATTTTTATCGAATACACCCTTTATGTTATGAAAACATTAGGCTGAGAACATAGCAAAAAAAATATCTTCCTTACATTGGGTCTAACGGTTTTTTGTGAAATCCATGTTTACAGTTAATATATAACGTAAAACTATTTTCTGTGTAACAAACAAAAATCACTTGGTGGATCGATTCAATTTAGCAAAATTAAGATCAAATTAAGATCGCGAAGGTAATCTTTTCAGCTTAACCAGTGAAGTCGTGCGTCTGAAAAGATAAAGAAATAAAAAATCTCACTCTAGTGTACAACTATAGTGTATAACTATAAATAACTATAATATAAACATAGTTCAGTCGATTATTGCTGAATTTTTGATATAAAGGGCGATACGGTCAAAATTTGGTCAATATCAACTTGACGTATTTCTTTCAATTTTGCATTTAAAAAACCTGAACACCCCTCATTTTGAAGGTGTGTGTGTGTAGAATGTTGCTCCTATTTTGATTTTGGAATTCACTCTTCAGTTGTCAAAATGCCGTCCAAGCAAGAAGAGCAGCGTATCAAAATTTTGCTCGCGCATCGCGAAAATCCGAGCTACTCGCACGCAAAGTTGGCAAAATCGCTAAAAGTTGCCAAATCAACCGTTACAAATGTAATTAAAGTGTTTGGGGAACGTTTGTCGACAGCCAGGAAGTCTGGATCGGGGGGAAATCGAAAACCGGAAGCCGCTGAGACGACAAAGAGAGTTGCCGGTAGTTTCAAGCGAAACCCTAACCTATCTCTCCGAGATGCCGCAAATAAGCTGGGTGTATCGTCTACAACCGTGCATCGAGCCAAAAAACGAGCCGGACTATCGACTTACAAGAAGGTAGTGACTCCAAATCGCGATGATAAACAAAATACGACGGCCAAAGCGCGATCCCGGAGGCTGTACACGACGATGCTGACGAAGTTTGACTGCGTGGTAATGGACGACGAAACCTACGTCAAAGCCGACTACAAGCAGCTTCCGGGACAGGAGTTTTATACGGCAAAAGGAAGGGAAAGGTAGCAGATATTTTCAAGCACACGAAACTGTCAAAGTTCGCAAAGAAATATCTGGTTTGGCAAGCCATCTGTACCTGTGGCTTGAAAAGCAGCATTTTCATAGCTTCCGGGACTGTCAACCAAGAAATTTACGTGAAAGAGTGTTTGAATAAACGTCTGCTGCCTTTCCTGAAGAAACACGGTTGTTCCGTACTGTTTTGGCCGGATTTGGCATCTTGCCATTACGGTAAAAAGGCCATGGAGTGGTACGCCGCCAACAACGTGCAGGTGGTTCCCAAGGACAAGAACCCTCCCAACACGCCAGAGCTCCGCCCAATTGAGAAATACTGGGCTATTGTCAAGCGGAACCTAAAGAAGACCAAAAAAACTGCTAAGGACGAGCAGCAGTTCAAGGCAAACTGGCTTTCTGCGGCGAAGAAGGTGGACAAGGTGGCTGTACAAAATCTGATGGCAGGGGTCAAGCGTAAGGCCCGGCAATTCGGATTTGGAAAAGCGGAAGCCTAACTGAATATTTTTCCTGAATTTTATACTAATTGAACTTGAAAAAGAAATTTAATTTGATTTTTTAAATAAACGATTTCACCGATTTACACGCGTTTTCCCTTGACCAAATTTTGACCGTATCACCCTTTATAGGGTGAATGAAGGAGCTAGTCTGACATTACATCCCACTGTTGAAGAAAAACAAACGAGTACGAATTTATATATCTCCAATGTCGTAAATCTGCGCAATTGGAGGCGTTACTACATAACTCAGCGTCAAACCATTATTCATCGTCTCAAAAAAGTACATTCTATTCTTTTCTGATTAAATACAGAATAATACTTTCAGCCGGTTTTTGGACTTCAAATGGTAAGTTGACAACTTCGAAGGAGGGTGCGACCGACCTCTCGTCCTAACAAGTTCCTACCTCACGCCTCCACGAGTCATATGATCACAAAAGACTGCCAGCTGAAACATGGAGACGCTGGTTGGCGTAGCCTGGGCAATGTTGTCAATCTGATAATAGCGAAGTGAGGGGGTGTGACTGAAGATCGTGTACCTTAAGTCATATTGTATATTTTCCATTCTCAATTTGTTAATAATTTCAGCACGCATTAGAATCATCGGCATCGAAAGCTCTCAATTAATAACTGTGGAAGTGCATTTGGAACACTGAGTTGAGAGCAGGCAATAAGCAGTTTGTGAAAGCAATAAGCTTGAAATGCTATGTATAATAACGCTTTAGAATCATCTTTGCATTCCAAAACCATGTAAGAGCCTGGAGCAACATGACAGGCATCAAAGGCTCAATTTGTTTTTCAGTATTTCAGCATAACATTTAATTTAAAATTGCGCTTCTAAACTTCAACTACTATATTCATAAAAGACTGGCATGTGCATATAAGCAATGTAGGATTATATTTTAATATTGTGTTTAGTGGTATTATGGTAAGAAAAGCTATTATTTCAGAGGTCATCAAACCGGACTCTTCGATCACTACAATTGCTTTCTTTGAAATATTACTAGAACAGTATACAGAAAAATATTACAACATGTCTTATAAAATAATATCTTTTATTGAAATTTTATCTCTGATATTTGGAATGATCTATTCTGTTTTCAGCTTTTCCAGGACTAGAAGGATATTGATACATATCTAATTTTTATTTATTTTTCAGTAACAATACGTTGGATGTATCATTTAAGTTTAAAATTTGAATAAATTAGCATTCTTGTCTATAATGATATCCTAATTTTTCGTGTACAAAATATACTAAATATTAAATAACACATAACGGGGGAAAGGGAGGGACCATCAGGGCACCCAAGTAAAACGATTTGGATAGGGAGCATGGGACTGCCTCCTCCCTATTGTTAACGTTTCGCGGAACGAGGGCGGGCTCTTCGACCCCATCTATTGGGTTTATTCTGTCAAACGAGGGCTCGATTCTAGTGCTGTCTGTGTTAACTTGCTTTTGGAAGGAGATTCTTTTCCCTACATTCGCGGGTTTCGCTTAAGTGTCTCTGCTTACGGGCCCGCCCAAACGTTTTTGGCCCTTCATACAGGAGCTTGATGATCACAAACAATAATAGAATCCTGATCAAATCGTTTTTCAGATTATTCCACTGCTATGGGAAGTTACCTTGCTACAATAGATCGTAGTATTATATCATCATCATCATCATCAATAATACTTTCAGCCGGTTTTTATTTTTATTTGAATTCTTAACAGCCAAAATAGACGATTGAAAACCTGACAGCGCTCTTGTCTCGGAGTATTACAAACAGAATGGCACACGATTTTATATCACCTTCGGGTGTTTAGTTATATGTGATTGTCAAATTATCTGTTTCAATAACGACACCATCGCAGTTGGAAACGGGGTTTTCTCCCAGATTTATGATAGGTGATGGGTGTAATTGAACATCAAAGTGAAAACAACAATAATTTCACCACAAAAGCAATTCACCATATAACGATTACGATTACGGTTTTCGGTAACCTCCTTTTTTGTTGACTCTTTGTTCTCCAGTTCAGAAATCCAGCACATTGCCAGATGAACACTTCGAATAAACGTTTATCGACAACGTTCAACAAACAGAGTAATTAATTTTCGTCAACTTGACATTCTAACCCGCATCTGACGCCGGTTGTGTGTTGTTTGTTCAACGGGGATTGCAACCGTACGATGAGGGTTGCTGCTCTTTATTTGTTCCTTCCTCATGTTACAGCTTAGCATTGGATGTGGAAAAAGCCGCAAACGGAGCAACAATATTTTAAAATAGCTAAGTGAATGTCAGGTTTTGTTTTTCATTAGCATTTAACGAATGGGATATCAAAACATGGAGTTTAGCAAAGTGGTTAAAAGAAAACAATCCTAAGAATTCGATAAAGTTCTGTTCAACACGTAATACGACCTCATTCTACAAGGCGTTGCCATCGTCATCACCTACATGTTTCAATGTGGCAGCAGGGTAAATGTACCCTTCTTTTTGGGGAAATGCTCCTTAAACTTTGGCAAAATGCTCCTTAGATGCGTTTGCACGGTATAATGCAATCGGAGGTATTTATCTTCTGGTTGACGCTTGCCGGTTGTTTTGACGGGTCTTAAGTTTCTTCAAGATTGTATAGCGGAGCCTCGCTCCGCAATCTTCGAGGTAATTTTGACCGGTTTAAATTTCATTTTGACGAGTCTTAATTTCATTTTGAAGAGTCTTAATTTCGTTTTGACGACTCTTAAATTCAGAAACTTAAAACCCGTCAAAACTATACAATCTTGAAGAAACCCCAAATCCCAAACCATTGCCGTTCCTCCACCAAAGTTCCTCTTGGATCGTGTGATCCTTATCCATCAGATCGAGCCTGTAGTATGTATCAGGACCATCCAAGTTAAATTTTTTCGCATAGGAAAAAAAACTTGGCGCTATTCATTAGTCCAGTGCATATGATTCTGCAAAAAAATCCAAACACCAAACAAACTACCAATAGCTTCAACACACTTCACCTACTTTTCTCTCCGGGTACCCCAAAGTCCCCCCCTTTTTTTTTTTTTCAAAACCGAATCAACACCTCCCCTATCACCAAAAAAACAATTATAAACCCCGCATATCCTCCCCCCCCCCCCCTTTTAACCCGAAAAAAATTCCTCATAGGTTTCAATTGACTAAAATATTTACCTGCACTTAGTAATTCAGAAAAAGCACCAAAAAAGGATAGAAGTGCCACTAAATTATTAAGGCCTGTGCCAACAAATAATGTGTGGTCAGCATTAAAAATTTAGAAATGAGCAATAATATATGAGAAATGATCTTTGGATAATCTAATTGTGACCGGTAAATCTGTCAAATAAAGCAACAGCTATTAGTATATGTGCAAATAAATATGGCTTGATTTCCGCCAAATGATGTAATTTGAGCACTCAACTACTCGCATATGTCTTGGATTTTTATTTGATTTTCCCATAAAAATAGTAAAATGAGCAATAAATAACTGAATAACCACAATAAAAAAAACTCAAATGTCCTAGGTAGTAGATACAGTTACCCATCTTTAAATTCAAAAATAATTTGATATCGTGAAAACTTTCCCATGAAATATTCAACAACACCATTTGAAAACTAAATGGGTTCCAGAGAGCAGAATATAAATCCAGGCAAAAAATTGGGAATGAGCCATAAAAAGTTGTGATGTGTTTTAGGACAAATAAAAAAAATCATATGGAAGAGGTAAAATGAGCAATGAATATTCAATAATGCGCAAAAGACAATGATATTTTTGCAAATGGACTTATGAACGTACACATTCCAAATAAGAGTTATTGAGCTTCTACAATTGATATTTTTATCAAATGATATGTTGAGTTTACCAATAACCATAAGACTGTCACTTGAATGGAAAAAATATTGATACTTATAAATACGGTTGATAAATGTATCCATGCCAAGGAAAAGTACAACAATCAACCTGTGATAATTTTGAAATAGTCATCAAACCATTATCAATGTTCAGGCGCACAAATCAAAACAGCAATCGGAAATAAAAAATATGATCTATTTTATAATATAAAGCAGCACTTAGAAAAAGACTACTCATTTAAATGGCTTAAATTTGTCAAAGCAGATTGGTAACAACGCCAGTAAATTCTCACCAAATTCGCGATGAAACATCAAGCAATTTTCTAACCAATCAAAGCAAAGGAACATTTCTAAATTCAAAATTTGCAATGAACTTATTGCTCATTTCTAAATTTTTAATGCTGATCACACATTATTTGTTGGCACAGGCCATAATTATTTAGCGGCACTTTTTTTATTTTTTATTGCTCAAATCTTTCTTTTAATTGATGATTAATTATGCTGATTACAATTACATGCATTGTAACAATACAATAGAATATAAAGTATGTATAATTAAAAGTACTGTTCACAACGATAAGATGACAATAGGAGTTATTGTTACCACAATAGAATCTAATGTAAACTGAGACATCGACGGTAGAAAAGGTGGGTTGTTATGTATCTGAGTACAATAAAGAAATAAGAAAATCTAAACGAAGATCTTGGATTCCAACGTATGAAAACATAAGCAATAGTCCGGAAGTCGCAAGGCTTCAGAGGGCTCTTGCAAAGGATCATACGATTGAACTTGGGAATCTGAAAAATAAGGATGGAGTTTTTACAAAAACTCCTAGTGAAACGTTAGTGTTGATGATGGAAACACATTTTCCTGGATCAGTTTTGTGTGTAGATCCAATTAGAGATGGATCACTTGAAGGTGAAAGAAGTTCTACAAGGACATTTCAAATTTCGGTTAGAACAAAAATCGCCGCAAATGACTTGGCTGATAAAATCTTTAAGAAATCCAGGGTAGAAAATGCGTTGAGATCTTTTCAGGCTTACAAATCTGCAGGAATGGACGGGATATTTCCAGCATTACTTTTTAATTAATTGAGATTTTTAAGGCAAGTTTAAGACTCAACCATATTCCAACTTTATGGACACAAGTAAAAGTTATCTTCATACCTAAAGTAGGAAAGCGAGACAAGGCGCATCCTTAATCATACAGACCCATTAGTTTTTCATCAGTCCTATTGAAGACTATGGAAAAAGTGTTGAATGATTATATCAATTCAAATTACACGAACAAGCATCCACTATCTGAGTTCCAGTTTGCTTACCAGTCTGGTAAGTCAACAGTTACGGCACTGCATAGTGTGGTTTCAAAGGTAGAAAAAGCTCTATCGGTAAAAGAAATAGCACTTTGTTCTTTCTTAGATATTGAAGGAGCTTTCGACAACGCTTCCTATTCGTCTATGGCTCGTGCCATGAAGAAAAGGAACTTTGACATGAACATAATAAACTGGGTTCATACCATGCTAGCAAGAAGAGAAATCACTTCAGAGCTGGGAAGTACGTCTATTAAAGGGTGATACGGTCAAAATTTGGTCAAGGGAAAACGCGTGTAAATCGGTGAAATCGTTTATTTAAAAAATCAAATTAAATTTCTTTTTCAAGTTCAATTAGTATAAAATTCAGGAAAAATATTCAGTTAGGCTTCCGCTTTTCCAAATCTGAATTGCCGGGCCTTACGCTTGACCCCTGCCATCAGATTTTGTACAGCCACCTTGTCCACCTTCTTCGCCGCAGAAAGCCAGTTTGCCTTGAACTGCTGCTCGTCCTTAGCAGTTTTTTTGGTCTTCTTTAGATTCCGCTTGACAATAGCCCACTATTTCTCAATTAGGCGGAGCTCTGGCGTGTTGGGAGGGTTCTTGTCCTTGGGAACCACCTGCACGTTGTTGGCGGCGTATCACTCCATGGCCTTTTTACCGTAATGGCAAGATGCCAAATCCGGCCAAAACAGTACGGAACAACCGTGTTTCTTCAGGAAAGGCAGCAGACGTTTATTCAAACACTCTTTCACGTAAATTTCCTGGTTGACAGTCCCGGAAGCTATGAAAATGCTGCTTTTCAAGCCACAGGTACAGATGGCTTGCCAAACCAGATATTTCTTTGCGAACTTTGACAGTTTCGTGTGCTTGAAAATATCTGCTACCTTTCTCCTTCCTTTTGCCGTATAAAACTCCTGTCCCGGAAGCTGCTTGTAGTCGGCTTTGACGTAGGTTTCGTCGTCCATTACCACGCAGTCAAACTTCGTCAGCATCGTCGTGTACAGCCTCCGGGATCGCGCTTTGGCCGTCGTATTTTGTTTATCATCGCGATTTGGAGTCACTACCTTCTTGTAAGTCGATAGTCCGGCTCGTTTTTTGGCTCGATGCACGGTTGTAGACGATACACCCAGCTTATTTGCGGCATCTCGGAGAGATAGGTTAGGGTTTCGCTTGAAACTACCGGCAACTCTCTTTGTCGTCTCAGCGGCTTCCGGTTTTCGATTTCCCCCGATCCAGACTTCCTGGCTGTCGACAAACGTTCCCCAAACACTTTAATTACATTTGTAACGGTTGATTTGGCAACTTTTAGCGATTTTGCCAACTTTGCGTGCGAGTAGCTTGGATTTTCGCGATGCGCGAGCAAAATTTTGATACGCTGCTCTTCTTGCTTGGACGGCATTTTGACAACTGAAAAGTGAATTCCAAAATCAAAATAGAAGCAGTATTCTACACACACACACCTTCAAAATGAGGGGTGTTCAGGTTTTTTAAATGCAAAATTGAAAGAAATACGTCAAGTTGATATTGACCAAATTTTGACCGTATCGCCCTTTACTTTTTTGCCTTTGCACTAATACTAGAAGCAGAAAAGAGTATGTTAGACTTAAACGGTTGAAAACTTTCTGGTGACTTAGTCGGTCACCTGAGCATTTCACAAAACTTTCAACATGGGCCAGTGATGTATATGAATGGAGACTGGATGAAACCTGTGGAAAACCATGACATCCCTTACAAAATATGTGAAACGTCACGAATAGATTGGGAAGTCAGATGTCCCACTGTTCGTCATGGCTCCATAAAATTCTTCACAGATGGCTCAAAAATTGGAACAAAAACGGGAGCAGGAATCTTCGGCCCTGGGGTAGAAAACTCAGTGGCGATGGGAAACTATCCAACGGTTTTCCAAGCGGAGATCTTTGCTATAATAAAATGTGTTAACGTTTGTCTGAAGAGGAGATATAGACATGCAAATATTTGTATTTTTACAGACAGCCAAGCGGCACTCAAAGCGTTAAGTAATTATAAATGCACATCCAAACTTGTCTGGGAATGCATTCTTTCACTGCGAAAGGTGTGCCAAGAGCACTCGGTAAATTTATTCTGGGTTCCGGGACACTGTGGCATTGAAGGCAATGAAAGGACAGACGAGCTTGCTAAACAAGGTTCAAATGTACAGTTTATTGGCCCAGAACCATTCTGCGGTATATCATACTGTGCCATAAAAATGGAATTAAAATCTTGGGAAGAACAAAGGGTGATGACCAATTGGTTGGTCACCACTAAGTGTTTTCAAGCGAAAAGGTTTCTAATTCCAAGTGTCACAATTAATAAAAAGCTTCTGGAGCTCAATAAGAGAGTTCTTTGTACCTATACTGGCCCAGTAACCGGGCATTGCCCGAGTAGATATCATTTGAAAAACATTGGCCAGGTTCAGAATGATATCTGCCGTTTCTGTAACATGGAACGTGAAACCTCGGAACATCTGCTTTGCAGTTGTGATGCTTTGTACAAGAACAGACTTTAATTTCTGTACAGTGGCTATATGCAACCTAAAGAAATTTTGACTGCAAATCCTAGAAAGGTGGTGGGTTTTATAAACTCAATTACAGTGATTCAAATCCGAATTCGTACACCACCACCCCAATCATTTCTTTTTCGATATGAAGGAAAACGAGTAGATTTTATGAAACTTTATTTAAATATATTTAAAGTATGAAATGTGAGTTTCAATACATATAATTCGTTTTTGAAAAAATAACTATCATTCCACTTAAAATGATTAAAGTTTGAAACATATGCCAAAATTCGGGCAAATTCAAATTCGTACAGTATTATTAATATTTACGCGACTTTGGAGATTGTAATCAATTTTGAGATTTAATACTTTGTATGGTAACCCTTGCTCGTTATAACAGCTTTTAACCGTTTTGGGATGCTGTCAACGAGTTTTTTGATGTATTCGGGAGGAATGTTTGTCCATTCTTCCATCAAGCACTTCTTAAGATCATTTTTGTTCGAAATATGATGGTTTCTCACTTTTTTATCCAAATATTCCCATAGATTTTCAATGGGATTGATGTCAGGAGATTGGGGCGGGGTATCGATAACTTTTGAGCAATTGTAAAGTAACCACGTACGAACTTTAAGTGCTTTATGTTTTGGGTCATTGTCTTGGTAAAACTTGTACCCTTGATCTAATCCCATTTTACAGGCACTTTGTTTCAAATTCTGCTTCAAAATGTTCAAGTAAACATTTTGATCCATAATACCATCGATAAAAACCAAATTGCCTACACCTTTAGCAGACATACACCCCCATACCATCACCCCACCTCCACCATGTTTAACCGTTGCTTTTGGATTTTTCACATTCAGCTCATCATTCGGCTTCCGCCAAACGAACCTTCGACCATCTGAGCCAAATATGTTGAATTTCGACTCATCTACGAATACAACATCCTCCCAATAAGATGTTGGGGTGTTCTCGTGCTGTTTAGCAAAGTCAAATCGAAGTTTTTTTATTTTTCTGGCTGATGAACGGTTTCTTCCTAGGCACCCTTGCATTAAAGTTGTTCCTTCTTAGCACATTACGGACTGTTTCCGGGCAAACCTTCACTTTATTTTGCTGATTAAGTTCTTTCGTGATGTCGACAGCAGAAGATTTCGGATTTTCTCTAACTTTTCTCATCACAAAGCGTTCATCTTGCGGTGTCAGTTTTTTTCTGTTCACATTCCTTGGTGCATCGACGATCGTTTTCTCCTCTAAAAACCGTTTTATGATGTACTGGACGGTTGATCTTGGTCTTTTCACCAAGTTTGATATTTCTTGGAGGGATTTTCCGTCTTTGTGGTGCGTGATGATGAGCTCTCGCTCTACAATAGCGGTATGTTTGCCTTTCCTCGCCATTGTGGCCGTAAACTACAAACATAACGAAAATCACTATGTAAATCAGCTCCGTTCCGTACTTACAGCATGTATTTACCTAACAAAGGTCAACCAACAATGAAAACCGCTGATAAATTGGAGCACTTTACCGAAAACCACGGCTGTACGAATACGGTTTTGTGTATATTTTCAGTGTTTACAAGATAAATCAACGCGCATCCGCACATTAAAGACAATTTGACAGTTATGAAATAGTACTGATGAATGGTAAAGACCACACTATTACATAGACGCATAACCTCGAAATAATAATATTGAAAACATGAATGAGAGAGAGAGTTGTTTAAATTCGCTACTAGTGTACGAATATGAAATTGAATCACTGTATCCCCCCCGGGAGAGGCGCCTCGGTGCCCCTCACAAAAAGTGGTTACCCCCCACAAGCCAAATAAAATAATTAACAAAAGGAATACACCAAAAAAACACCACTCAACACCCTGTGGGTCCTCCCCCCCCCCAAAAAAAAATATATATCAACAAAACAAAAAACATTTTTTTTTTGAAAAAATTTGGGCCAATTACTATTAATTGTATTGTTTCACAATTGTTGAAAATCCTAGCATATAGAGTTAACTGTAAATTTATTGTAATGACAATATGCATTATTCATTTATCTGATTCATGAACAATAAGCTTCATGGTCGGAAACAGATTTCAATGTTATTTCACATTATTGTATTTTAATTGTATGGTTATTTTTTTCCGGGAATCCATTATTGAGCCAAGTATGCTCGAGCTTTCACACACAAAAAAGCGTTCCCGAAAATGAAAACGGACCGTGATTTATTTGAAGTTTTCAGGATTTTTCCCTTTAAACGTTATTTAGTTCATGATTACGTGATTCAGTTCACGGTGTATTTTTTCTTGTTCTCGAATTCATGACTGCAGTTCACGGATATGGGCACGGATTTTTTTCCATGCATGGCTTGAATGATGTATGACAACGTACTTGTTTAGCAAAAGTAAGTTTTAAGGCAATTGTAAACCACACACTTAGAAATTCTGAATTATACACGAGACATAAATCATGTTTGTAAAAAGTCGGGGAACGTAAAGAAAGATTTCGTGTAGAATTATGTCTCCTGAAACTGACACATAAGCAATTCGACGAATGTTTGTTTGAAATAAATTTTTTCTTCTCTTCCCACCCATTTTTTTCTTCTAAAGGAACCTTGCATGTGTCGGGCCCACGGGACACAAATTTACATGACATTTTGGTAGTGTGCAGTCTGAGTCATGAAATCTGTGCTGGTTTGTAAGTTTTCAACACATAGCCTGTTGGTTCGTGCTTACAATTCAAAACGTGCTAAGAAAAAATATAGTTGACAACTACACACAGTGGCAGAAGTACCTACTCAGTTTATTAAAAAATGTAATTTTCAATGTATTTACATGCACATAATTGGAGCATTCAAAAAGATTCAAAATTACAGTCAAAAATAAAATTACATGAATTGAAAAATACATGGCGCTTTATTTTTACACGAGTTGAAAACATCTCATGTAATTTTAAACGTTATTGAACTTATGCATGCTCTGTCCGAAAAAAAAAGTTCATTTATATAAAATCAATCAATTAAAGCACTAACAAACACGCGTATTGCGGTGAATAGGTTTCATCATTCATTAAATTTACTACCATCATATTATTAAACATCCTCCCGAAGACTTCATTTCCCAATGGACAATAACAAATTGACACTGATCTCCTTGTTTTGTTTATAAACATTTTTGATTGAATGAAAATAACAGCTATCATCCGAATTATAAGTTTGTCTTTGTAACAATTATTTAAACTAGCAACTGAGATTTCGGGTCAGATCGTGTTGGGTAACGAATGACAGCAGAAGAAAGCAACAAAAGGTTCGGGCGCCATGGTTCATTGGTTTCAGTGAGCAAACATATAATTTTACACGTTCATGTAAACACTCAGTCTAATGAGTTGAAAAAGGAGAGCGTTTCAATTCATTTTCACACCATAATGTAAACAGACGTTGTTAGACAAAGTAAGTAGAATATGAATGCGTTTTTAGATGTTTTTCAACGTTTCGCCCATGTACAGGACTTTAAGTTGAAATTTCAACCAAAATAAGTTAATACATTCATGTAGTTTTCGAATTAAGCCGGTTTACGTCACGTGTAATTTTCATATTTTTTTTACTGTGTATTTCCCACGGCCCCCTTCCACGCTTCCATTTCCCCTCGCTTTCCCCCCCCCCCCAAACAACCCCAAACCACATTTCTTAACGGGAGTGCTGTTGGCCAACAAAAATAATATATTACTATTTCTCCTCCTCCAACTTCATATATTTAATAAACTCCCCAGTACCGAAAAATAAAAAATATATTTTTTAGCTATACTTACTTACCAAAACAACCCACATAATTCAAATATTTCATGTTCCCACACCCAGCAAGTTGTTTATTCATTTTTTTTTTCTACCTTTTCTATCCGCGTCACAATTTGCAAAAAGCGCCCCAGCGCGATTTTTTTCCCCTTTGTTGTGTTTTTTACCCCAGCGCGTTTCCCGAAAGGTTAAGATGACTCAGAAAAGAGTCCTTATTCCGGCCACCATATTTAAGGATAGACTCTATCATTTTCCAAACCACGCAACTTAAAAGCTACTGCGATTCCGTGATGGAGATTGTTTACTAATGTGTGCTGCACTGCACACAGTTTTCAAGCCCTGTACTTTGAAAAAATTGAAGAAATTCATCAGATCAGTATAATATGACATCTAATTAAGGAATTTAGCATAACATCCCGTTGACACTACAACATATAATACGTAATATAGACTATCTTGATAGTAGCATCTGTACATCTAGTTTTCATTGGAAATAATTTGCATGGCATTTGATATACTCTCTATCACGTAATGTAGGTTGTACCCAAGCAACACCAAACCATCATAATTAGTTACAGCAACTTGAAAATAAGCCTGCCTGTCAATAGAGAAGCTGTATTAAGTTGAATTCAACGGAATTTGCTCTCACTTACTAGTGATAGTTTAAAAAAGTGTTTAAGTTTTTTATTTTCTTAGAAAAAGTGATCAAGTGAACTTAAAGCGATCAAGTTAATTTAAATTGTCCTAGTTTTTTAATTAAAATCGTTCTACTAATACGCTCGCAAAAGTGTTTTTTTTAAAAGTGTTTTTTTAGAAAAGTGTTTTTAAAAAAAATAGTGAAGTAAAATTTGATTGTGATGTAATTGAGTCAAGTGTGCTACTAGGGTAATGTGAACGGGGTTTAATGTTACACGCTTAAATTACTGTCTCTAACTATCTTTTCGAAAGGATAAAAGATACAAAAACAGACAGTTACTACACGGCCATTTATTTTAACACAGTTTTGAGTCGTTTTTGACTCACTTGCATCAAAAGTGGAGTCACTGAAATCTGAGTAGATGTAACAGGGATAGACAAGTCTACCAATCAAAAACATCCATCTGGTTTGAGTCCATGTTTTTTATTTATCAACTTGTCAATCCCAGTTACATTTACTCAAATTTAAGTGACTCCATTTTTGACGAATGTGAGTCAAAACTGATTTAAAGTGGCTGGCCGTATAGAGCGTGTTGGTTGTGTTTCTCTTTTTTTTTTAAACAATATCGAGAGAGCGAATGCAAGACACTAACTTAATAGTAAGCTTATGATGTCAACCAATTGGTATTCCCCAATCGTGTTTGCTTCTTCGATTTCGGAAATTCGGTTCATTTTGATTTATCAATGAAACAGGAGCTTCTTGGTCTGGTACCTATGATCGCTCCGGTGATATTTGTTGCAAAGTTTGGCCTAGTTGATCCCACCAAAACGTTCTTCACTGACGGGTCATTGATAGAGGAGTCAGCAGGTTTTGGTGTATACAATGAAAATTATAGCGTCGCTCGTAAACTTCAAGCACCTTGTTCTGTTTTTGTCACGGAATTGGCGGCAATTCATTTTTCCTTAGAAACTGTTGCCTCACTAACATCGGATCAATACTTCATTTTCTCGGATAGTCTCAGAGGCCGGTAAGGCACACCTCTTATTTTCTTATGAAAATACGAGGTCTTCTAAGTGCTTTATCTTCACATTCTTTTATTATCATCTTAGTTTGGGTCCCTTCTCATTGTTCGATTCCTGACAATGAGAAAGCGGACTCGCTTGCAAAGGTGGGCGCTATGGAAGGCAATATTTAAGACCGACATATCGCCTTCAACGAATTTTTCTATATTTTTCGTCAGATAGCACTCGTTAGCTGGCAGTCTAAATGGAGTAAAGGAGATTTGGGTAGATGGCTACATTCTATCACTCCTAAGGTGTCTAAGAAATGTTGGTTCAGGGGATTGGATGTGGGTCGAGACTTCATTCGTGTGATGTCCCGCCTCATGTCTAATCATTATTCTTTAAACGCTCATTTGTTCCGTGTTGGGCTGGGAGACAGCAATCTCTGTAAATGTGGACAAGGTTACCAGGACGCAGATCACGTTATTTGGTATTGTGCTGAGCATCGTGGAGTCAGATCTGAGCTTTATGATTCCCTTCGGGCTCGAGGTAGACAACCCAATGTACCGATTCGAGACATTTTGGCTGCACGCGATCTGGAGTTTATGAAACTCATTTATGAGTTTTTGACTAACATTAGCCTTAGATTGTAGTTTGATTTACTTACTTGTTTAGGTTAAATTTTTGATAAATGTGTGCGTCAGTGGGTGATTGCGGTTGTGTGTGTGAGTGTGGTTGTGTGTGTGAGTGAGTGAGTGATTTTTTTTTTAAATGAAAACGTTCAATAAAAAAATTGTAATTAGAAGTTCTAGATATAAGAAAACCATTGTTACTTATGCTCTGTTCAAAATTCCCACCGCAATTTTCCCATCCATAAATTTGTAATTCCTTTTAATCTCGAGACGGCCGCGAGTAATCGGTTCTACCCACTTAACCCTAGTTCTAAGATAACTGATGTATATAAACAGGAAAACTTGGCTCTGTAAAGCTGATTCGATTGAACCTGTACAAATAAATGAATTCATATATAAAAACATTTATTAGTACGCAACTAAGTTCTCGCTGTTTTTTGGTAAAAAGGAACTTTATTTTCAAAACAAAGGTTACAAACGAATTATTCAAAGTATTGCCCGTCACTAGCTACGACTTTTTCCCATCTTTCTGGTAGAACGTGAATGCCATTTCGATAGAACTGTTCGTCTTTTGATGCTATCCAAGAATCAAGCCATTTTGAGATGTCATCATATGAGTGGAATTGCTGACCAGTGAGACCATGTGCCATCGAACGGAACAAGTAATAATCGGACGGTGCAATATCAGGAGAATAGGCGGGGGGGTAGGACTTCCCATTTGAGCGTTTCCAAGTAGGTTTTCACGGGTTTCGCAACGTGAGGTCGAGCGTTGTCATGCTGAAGAATCACTTTTTCGTGTCTGTGCTCGTATTGTGGCCGTTTTTCGTGCAGTGCTCGGCTCAATCGCATCAATTGAGTTCGATACCGTTCCCCGGTAATGGTTTCGCTTGGTTTCAACAGCTCATAATAAATAACACCAACTTGGTCCCACCAAATACACAGCATAACCTTCGCAGCGTGAATATTCGGCCTAGGAGACGATGTTGAAGCATGCCCGGGCAGTCCTCGTGAATGTTTCCGTTTTGGGTTACTGTAATGAATCCATTTTTCGTCACCCGTCACAATGCGATGTAGAAAACTCTTCCTTTTTTGCCGCTGGAGCAGTTGTTCACAGACGAAAAAACGACGCTCAACATCTCTTGGCTTCAAATCGTAAGGAAACCAAGTTCCTTGCTTTTGAATCATTCCCAACGCATGCAATTGCTTAGAAACGGCTTGGCGGGAAACTCCTAATCCTGAACCAAGCTCTTCTTGCGTTTGACACGGATCCTCATCGAGCAATGCCTCCAATTCAGAGTCTTCGAAGTTTTTTGGCCTTCCTTCACGCGGACGATCATCAACACTGAAATCACCGTTTTTGAAGCGACGAAACCAATCACGACACGTTGTTTCACTCAGAGCAGCATCACCGTAAACTTTTTGGAGCTCTCGATGTGCTTCAGCCGCCGTTTTCTTCGAATGAAAGAAGAAAATCAACACTTCCCGCAAATGACGATTATTTGGCACGAAATCAGACATCTTCAAACAACCAAAATATATAACACTAAACCAAAATCACTGATTTGGCAAAGCGGTTTGTTTACCATATGCCTGAGCTTGGTTTATGACGCTTGAGATGTACAACATTCGACCAGCACTTACTACTGGCGCCATCTATTGCTAAACAGCGGGAACTTAGTTGCGCACCTAATAGTATTTTCATTTATACGTAAATGAGATGACATTTGATAGTTGACATGCTCCCATTTGACATACATTTAGAAGAGGGGCTTAGTTATATCCGGTTGTGATTGCCTGTCAAACGCTGAAGTTACGGAAAAAGACGTGTTCAAGCAATGCTATAGCGCAGAGTGGGAAAAAGCAGAAAATACACGAAGGGGCCTGAGAAGACGCCAACTTGCTTTGGAAAACTTTCAAAGAAGATAAACTTTACTTGGCATCTAAGGTAAAAGCAAAAATAATCGCATTTGCTTTAATTGTGGACTGTTTTTTGCGACAAAAGTGAATGCAGATCATCACCGCAAAAGCATCCACAAGGCATATATTTCGTCTAAGAAAATAAGGCCACCCAAGATTCTGCAGCAACGCTAGGATGAAATTCTTTGTGAGGTCGACGTGAACGGAGCTACGGAAGTTCTTTGGATAGAACAACGTTTCGACGAAATCATTGGATTGAACATCCATAAAACTATCCCACCAGAACTTCCACTGACGGGCTTTAGTAACTGGTTCAAGCAGCCATGGTTTGAGCATCTTAAGCATTTGCATAATTGATTGTTTTTTTTTTCATTTATGCTATTTTTATGAAATAAAATAAAAACGAATAAAGGAATTACCTGATTGTTTGAGTTTTATTTCATAATTCGTTCCTCAAACATATTGTAGAAAATTTTCCACATATATTAAATTTTTTTTTTGATAAAGTCTACGTAGACTTTAAGCGGGTGGGGGGGAGCAAAATTCTACTAATGTCTACGAGGGGGGTTTAAAAATGTCAAATTTTGGTCTACGTGGTTTATGAACAGTCCCCCTAAGCTCCCTCTTCGAATTCTCTTTTATGACTTCAATCGTCTGAAAATGTTTACCACGAAGCGGCAATTTGAGTTTGGGGAAGAGGAAAAAGACACATGGTGGCATATCAGGCGAATACGGCGCTTGAGGAACGATGTTAACGTGGTTTTTGGTGCATTATCGTGATGCAAAAACCATGGGAATTTTCGGTGTCAGATTTTTCCATCTTATCCACAATTAAAATCATTGAAATTTCAAAGTTTACATTGACAAGAACATATAGTGTTTTAGTGCACTGTTTTTCGGTTTTCCTTTGTGGCCCCGTGTACCCTTGAATGGATCGAAAAAATTACGTCGAAGTTCGGTCTCGCACGGTTTGTTGAAAAGTGTTCAAAATTCGCGTGAAATCCGTCCTGGCAAGGGCCAAAAACGTGATTACCCGTCGCAGAATCCGGTGGCGAACATTGTGTTTGTGCCGCTAAAAAATTGACCATAGAGTGCAAGAATGTGCTTGTTTGCGAAGTAGTTTCCCCTGACAATGATGGCTGCCATCTAAACGTGGGTATTGGTGCAAGTGAGAAGTGACTGGGTGTTTTTCTTTTCTGTTTCTGATTCCTCATCAGGGTGATGGATAGCAGAATAATGCTGGATTTTGCATGTTCCGCAGACTCCTGAATAATTTAGACCAAAAATGTAATTTAAATTTTTATCCCACCAGTAGTAGCTACATATTAATGGTAAGTAAAATTGGAAGCCAAAAAAAAAATATATATATATATATTGTGAATCACTAAATACGCGTCAATCAAGCATTGCACATACGCTTGATTGAAAGTTTCAGTATGTCACTACTGGAGCGGGGCTTATTGTGTACGAAGATAGCTTCGGAATGCTTGCGTTCTTGAAATGGGCTATTGGAGTCGCGGTAGAGCTGTCACCTTCTAATCCCCGGATCTAAGCTTTTGCAACTGTAAACAGCAAATATGAAACAGTTGCAGGAAGATTCTATCCATAATACCGCTGCCAGACAGTGGGAATTAGATTGTAAACACACACATTATCGTGATGCAAAAACCATGACTTGTTGTCGCACAATTATTTCCTTTTGAGACGAATATTCTCACTAAAACGCTTCATAACGCCTTTGGTTGCCCTTACCATAATAGAAGCTCCTCCCCTAATAAAATTCGTATGGTTATTTTTCTTAACGACCTATTTGGGGTATCATCCAAACCATTAAAGAAATGGTTGGAGGATATCGTTCGTTTAAGGTAATTTTTTATCAGGGTCCTAGCTCAGAAGTGATTTATCTTTTTGCAAGCATAGTATGAATCCAGTGGACAATGCTAGTGTTAAAATTCCTCTTCTTTATACGAGTTAGGCCAATATAGGAATAAGATGTGTATTGTCAAACGCTCCTTCAATATCCAAGAAAGAACAAAGTGCTATTTCTTTTACTGACACAGATTTTTCGATTTTTTTCACTAGCGTATGAAGTGTGGTAACTGTTGATTGATAAGCAAACTGAAATTTTGACAAACAATGCTCTTGCATATAAGTTGACTCGACATACTCCTTCAAAACCTTTTCCATTGTCTTCAGCACCACTGATAGAAGACTAATAATATACTAAGACTAATCATTGATTTATTCTGATACGTTAAAATCTTGAGAAAAAAGGAGTTTATCGAAATTAAGAATCAATATTACGGTCTTTTCCTGTACATTTCGGATTATTGTATAATGAAATAGACGTCCAGAAATGCGTTAAAGCTCATGCATTTTTTTTCCAGCGCGTTGAGAAATGGTTTAATTCACAAAACAACGAATTTTTATCAAAATCAACCGCCCAACAGAAATCAGAACTGAAATTTAGAGTGACTTTTAGCCACCTGGGATGATTCGTCACAGTTTAAATAAATTGACAAAAAAAATCTCAACAAAAACGGATTATCATGGGAACAACATATTCCTATTATGAAGTATTTTCGATTTCGTCTCCGATTTGGACTCATTGCATGGACTGCTAAGAATGCAAACAACCGGGAATTGACCCATGGCCTCTGGATGAATCGTTGCTATTTTTCTTGAATTGTCAGGAAAAAAAGAGCTCAAAAACTCTCGAGAATTCTGGGGTAGTTATTATCTCAAAAATAAAAAAGGGCAACCAACCCCTACGACTTAGAAAGTCAACAAGTAGTAAGGAGTGTATCGAAAATAAGCTATCCACAAACTTTCTTTAAAATTTTGTTAAAAACCGATATTTTATTCATACAAAAATTGAGCCTTTATTGTACGAGGTTAAACTTGAACATAATGAAGACCGGATGAAATTTAAGTTATTCCTTCACGAATTTTCGAACTTTGGATCGAATGCTCTTCATCAAGTTCCGGACAAGTGTTGCATCGCATTTTTTGGACGCTTGAGCCAAAATTTTTTGGAACTCCTGCATGTTCCCAGCTGCCTTACCAGTCTTCTTGAAGTCCCTCTTCACGATTGCCCAGTAACGTTCGATGGGTCGAAGCTGAGGGCAATTTGGTGGATTGATATTTTTCTCAACGAAATCTATACCCTTTTCCGCAAGCCAATTGAGAGTGGTTTTGGCATAGTGAGCCGACGCTAAATCCGGCCAAAACAGTGGAGGTGTACTATGCTTCTTATATAAAGGCAACAATCTCTTGAGACTCAGATCGATAGATTTCCGCATTTATAGTTCCGGTAGTGTAAAAAATGGTTGACTTCAAACCACAGGAACATATTGCTTGCCATACCAGTACCTTTCGACCGAATTTCTCCACTTGAATCGACCTGTCCGCATCGCTCACATCCTCCCCAACGACGGCAGTAAAGTATTGTGGACCTGGAAGGGTTTTTGAGTCCTCCTTTACATAGGTCTCATCGTCCATCAAAACGCATGCATCCGGACGCTGCAAAAGACGCGAATACAATTTCCGGGCCCTTGTTGCTGCTCGCTTCTTCTGTTCTGCACTTTGTTTCGAGATTTTCTGCTTCTTGTAGGTCTTCAGGTGGTTTCGCCTCTTGATACGCTGGATCATTCCGACACTCGTTCCTGCTTTTTTGGCCAAATCACGTATTGACATTGATTTGTTCTTCATGATTAGAGATACCACTTTCTGCTCCAGTTTCGGGTTGGAAGAACCGGGTTTTCTGCCTCTTTCTGGTAGCTCATCCAAAGAATAGTGTTCCCCAAACTTATTAATGATGGTTTTAATACTCGCATGATGAATTCCAAACCGCTTCGCCAATTTTCGCATAGTAATACCCTTCTCACTTAGCCTTGTGTCCAGAACCTTAATTTTCACTTCCTTTTCAATACGCGACATTTTGAAAAGGCAGAATTTGAACCGCACAAACAAGTAAACAAAAGAAAGATGACAGTCAAACGCACAGCATGCAGTGTTCAGAGCATAAAAAACCATCACAAATACATGCGTACAACGCAAATGTATGTGGATAGCTTATATTCGATACACTCCTTAGGGTAAATACGCGTCAAAGGATAATGAATAATAACGGAATTAAAGGGAAATAACTCCAGCAACTCAAAAGCTCTTTAAAGAGAATTCCACTGACTGACATTTATTAGAAAATTCATTAATATAACACACAATTATTCAATAATCAACTGTAATAGCTCACCTAGAACATTCAAGTTCAGGCCCTACATCAAAGTCTCAACAGGAAGGTATAGGTATAGGCAAACCTGTTTACCCAAAGTGGGAACGGCCAAGTGCCGAATGCAAATATTTAAACATCAGACACTGATGATATGAAAGAAGTTTTCCAATTTTTACGTCCCCTCCGGCCATTGTATTCGTACTGTTCCGGTCATTGTCTGCCTGCCACCTGCCAGAGTTCAACACAATAATATTCAAATGCCGCCCGCTTCAGCTTCTGAACTGCGAACAACTGGAAACGGTGCGGAGAGAGCTCTAAATTTAACGCCCCGTGTCCTTGGAAAGTTTATGATCATTCCAGACGGTAATGATTTTGCTCCCAGGCGAGTTTCGGTCGCCCCAGTGACAGGAACCCATTTCCTTGCGGCACGGCACATTAAACAAAGAGATTTATACCCCAACCACACCTGACCGATTGGGTACACTCCGAACAGATTGGATCCAGATTGGGCACATAATTTTCGTGCCACACGCACATGGTGTTAAGGGCGGTTGCTTCCCCCGTGGAATAGCTCTTCTACGATTTTCCTTCAGTCACTTCCCGTGGTTGATTGTCAGACAAATTAAGATAGCCCTAGATGGACGATTTAATTTACTGGAAATAGATTTGATCGCTCCTACACCTGGTGGATGATGGCAGTTTGTGAAAGTTATTTTTGTTGACAGGATGTTCGGTGAATTAAACTTATTTTAGTCTCCAATTCTTCACAGTCCAGCAAGCACTGTTTGACACATCTGGATTTGAGATCGTTTAAAATATCCACTTGCATAAACTAAATTCGCACCGCGTATGACTAACTTATCTAATTCAGTAAAATATATTCATCAAACCCTCCTGCTGTTATGCGTTGATTTGTTTTCTAATGACAAACTTTCACCACCGGGCAATTTTTTCTCCAATCTCAACAAACGACATAATGGAAATCTCATCTGCCAGTAGTGCAAGCAGATTGATTGGATCTACTGGAAATTATGTTGGTGGAGAAAGAGGGGACAAAGATGTTTTGGCTGAAGCCCTCCTGTAAAAGTATGGACAGTTGAAACCGGAAAGCTGAAGAAAATTGTTTGTTCCAATCGAACAAAGCAGTGTGTTTTGACAATGCAATTGAAAATCTTTCTTGGGTGGCCAAACTTTTACCGGAGTGCTTGTTCTTCACTTGCGTGCGTATACACAATCGTGTACATACTCAACCGTTAGCAGGTGCTGTGGCTTCCGTTGCTGTTGATGTATGAATTCAGCGGCGGCTGATATTGATTGCCACGTCTGCTTTGACGTCCGTGTTTCGTTCTTTTTTTTATTATTATTATTATTTCAGACGATGAGCTTGAGTTATGATGAAGCTTTTCAGATTGGTACCAAATTGAAATAGGAATAATTTCGGAGATAGTTTTCGGATTTGGATGATCTCTATTCACGGCGTAATTTATCAATTCAGTTATATAAAATTCAGCTATTTCCTTTTGAAATAAGTTAAAAGAAGCAAGCAAGAGATGAATAATTAATCATGGCCAAGACTCCTAACTTTCCCTCGAACATGACCCATTAGCTTCTGCACAGTGGTACTTCCCACCATTTTGACCACTTTTGGTCAATCTTTTTTAAATTTTTGGATGTCGTCCGCTGGTTTTATGAATTTTCGAAGCTTTGCTTTGGTTAAAGCCCAAAAAGTCTCGATTGGCCGTGCCTCCGGGCAGTTCGGCGGATTCATGTCTTTCGGCACGAAACATACATTTTGACTTTTGTAGCATTCTGAAGTGTCCTTTGCGTAATGACATGACGCCAAATCAGGCCAAAACACTACTTGACCTTCGTGCTGCCTGATCATCGGCAATAATCGCTTCTGGAGACATTCCTTAACGTATTTCTGAGTGGTCATCGTCTCCGTTGTGATGTACGGACTAGATGTTTTACCACACTCGCATATTGCTTGCCAAACCATAACCTTCTTACCGAATTTTTCGGTAAAATTTGCCTTCTACGTTTCGGGGATGTCTTTGTCTTCGCTTACAGTATAGAATTGTGGTCCGGGAAGCGTTTTGTAATCGAGTTTCACAAACGTTTCATCGTCCATTATCATACACCCAGAATTTCTACACAATAACGAATCGTAGAGTTGGCGGGCCCGCGGTTTCACGGACGCGGCCTGTTTTGAGTTCCTTTTGGGTTTTTTCTGCTTCCGGTATGTTTTTAGCCCAAGTCTTTCTTCGGCACGCATGACGTTACTAAACGAGGTCCCTAGTTTTTTCGCAACATCCCGAACGGAAGTCGCTGGTTTTCGCTTGTAGGCATCCCTGATCTTTTTATCGATATCCGGACTAACAGGATCGGATTTCCGACCACTCTTCAGGGGATCTTCAAACGTCCACTGTTCTCTATATTTTCGAATCGCAGATCGTACCGCTCTGAAGCTTACACCCTCTTCCTTGGCCAATTTTCTCAAGGAGAGTCCGCTCAGAGTGCACCATTTGTGCACGATACTTTTTCGTTGTTCCGGAGTAAGACCGCGCATTTTGAGAGGTAACACAAAACTGAGCACTTTTTTGATGCTATGTCATTCAGAAATGTGCAAACAAAAGGACGCAGCCAAATCATGTTGAAATATTTCATTATATGCAAAGTGACCGTTAAAATAAGGTGTGCTTATACTTTCTGGAACAGTCGTTACTTACATACAAATACCTGTTACTTTTTCAAAAACTTTATTTTTATTATTTATATGTCATTTTAGTCCTCCAAAAGTGCCATGAATATAGAGTCCCAACGCATCATCTATTCATCGACTTCAAAGCCGCATATGATACAATTAAGATCATGGACGAGCACAGCTTTCCGGGGAAGCTGACCCGACTTATCGAGGCTACGATGGATGGAACCCAGTGCTGTGTGAGGATATCGGGTGGATTATCGGGTTCATTCGAATCCCGCAGGGGGCTTCGTCAAGGTGGTGGTCTCTCTTGCCTCCTGTTCAACATTGCTCTTGAAGGTGTTATGCGACGAGCGGCGTTTAGCATGCGAGGCGTGATTTTCAACAGATCCGGTCAATTTATCTGCTTTGCCGATGACGTGGATATTGTCGCCAGAACATTTGAGGCGGTGGCAGAGCAGTACACCAGACTAAAGCGTGAAGCCGAGAAGATTGGGTTGAAGATAAATACGTCCAAAACGAAGTACATGTTGGCAGGTGGAACCGAGCACGACAGGACCCGACTGGGCAGCAGTGTAACGATCGACGGCGATGAGTTCGAGGCAGTCGCTGAATTTGTCTATCTCGGTTCACTGGTTACTGCGGACAACGATAAGAGCCGTGAGATCCGGAGGCGGATTATCAGTGGAAGTCGTGCCTACTATGGGCTCCACAAGCAACTACGGTCAAACAGACTTAGCTCCCGTACGAAGTGCATCCTGTACAAAACGCTAATGAGACCGGTTGTTCTCTACGGGCATGAGACGTGGACAATGCTTGAAGAGGACCTGCGAGCACTCGGAGTTTTTGAGCGACGGGTGTTAAGAACCATCTTTGGTGGGGTACAGTAGGACGGACTATGAAGGCGAAGGATGAACCATGAGCTCACGCAACTCGCCGGCGAACCCAGTATTCATAAGGTGCCAAAAGCTGGAAGGATACGCTGGGCAGGATATGTTGCGAGAATGCCGGGCAACTATCCTGCAAAAATGGTGTTCGACGGGAATCCGGTTGGTACAAGACGACGTGGGGCGCAACGAGCAAGATGGTCAGACCAGTAGGAGTAAGACCTATGGGGTACAAGGTGCCCAAGGGATTGGAGAGGAGCAGCCACGAATCGGGCATTATGGAGGGATATTGTGTATCAGGCTATGTTATAGTATTGTGACGTTATGCCATGTAAATAAAAATAATTTAGTTTGGGACATTGCTACAGCAATATTGCAGCTAATAAAGGGTATGTGTCCCTTATGTAACGATCGATTACATTTTTCATTATAACACATACATTATTTGAGCTGTAAACGATATTCAAGTTGCTATACACTTGCTTAGAGAAGTTTACACAGACATTTGGTAGTAGTAAGCTTCACTAAAAGGTACAAAATTCTTTTTATTACGTCACAAACTTTCACGGGATATGGATGTCATGTCGGTCTATCAGCATCAAATTGGGTCTATTCATGGATGCAACTTCGTCCCATTCGACAGATTTATTATTCAATGCAGTCTTCGTTCGGTTTCTTCTAACTGATATTCTGATTTAAGGCTTTGCCAGCTGTTTTACTCTACACAACACAAAATTCTACAAAACAAACTAAAAAAAACTGCTTTGAAACACTTGAAACACGTAAGCAAAAAGCACATAAATAATACAAAAGAAATAGGAGCAACGAGAATCTGGTAAATTATTTGAATATTTGCGACCAGCTAAATCAAGCCGCTAATATTGCCTTTGATGAGTAGAACTCAAAAACCGAGTTATAGATAAAATCAAATCCAAAAAAATCCTCTAACTATGTTATTCAACTAAATTGAAATATAAAATTTTCCATCAAAAATGTACCTAAGGAGTGTATCGAAAATAAGCTATCCACAAACTTTCTTTAAAAATATGTTGAAAACCGATATTTTATTCATACAAAAAATTGATCTTTTACTGTACGAGGTTAAACTTGAACATAATGAAGACCGGATGAAATTTAAGTTATTCCTTCACGAATTTTCGAACTTTGGATCGAATGCTCTTCATCAAGTTCCGGACAAGTGTTGCATCGCATTTTTTGGACGCTTGTGCCCAAATCTTTTTTGAACTCCTGCATGTTCCCAGCTGCCTTACCAGTCTTCTTGAAGACCCTCTTCACGATTGCCCAGTAACGTTCGATGGGTCGAAGCTGAGGGCAATTTGGTGGATTGATATTTTTCTCAACGAAATCTATACCCTTTTCCGCAAGCCAATTGAGAGTGGTTTTGGCATAGTGAGCCGACGCTAAATCCGGCCAAAACAGTGGAGGTGTACTATGCTTCTTATATAAAGGCAACAATCTCTTCTGGAGACACTCAGATCGATAGATTTCCGCATTTATAGTTCCGGTAGTGTAAAAAATGGTTGACTTCAAACCACAGGAACATATTGCTTGCCATACCAGTACCTTTCGACCGAATTTCTCCACTTGAATCGACCTGTCCGCATCGCTCACATCCTCCCCAACGACGGCAGTAAAGTATTGTGGACCTGGAAGGGTTTTTGAGTCCTCCTTTACATAGGTCTCATCGTCCATCAAAACGCATGCATCCGGACGCTGCAAAAGACGCGAATACAATTTCCGGGCCCTTGTTGCTGCTCGCTTCTTCTGTTCTGCACTTTGTTTCGAGATTTTCTGCTTCTTGTAGGTCTTCAGGTGGTTTCGCCTCTTGATACGCTGGATCATTCCGACACTCGTTCCTGCTTTTTTGGCCAAATCACGTATTGACATTGATTTGTTCTTCATGATTAGAGATACCACTTTCTGCTCCAGTTTCGGGTTGGAAGAACCGGGTTTTCTGCCTCTTCCTGGTAGCTCATCCAAAGAATAGTGTTCCCCAAACTTATTAATGATGGTTTTAACACTCGCATGGTGAATTCCAAACCGCTTCGCCAATTTTCGCATAGTAATACCCTTCTCACTTAGCCATGTGTCCAGAACCTTAATTTTCACTTCCTTTTCAATACGCGACATTTTGAAAACGCAGAATTTGAACCGCACAAACAAGTAAACAAAAGAAAGCTGACAGTCAAACGCACAGCATGCAGTGTTCAGAGCATAAAAAAACATCACAAATACATGCGTACAACGCAAATGTATGTGGATAGCTTATATTCGATACACTCCTTAGATGAAAATGTTGGGCTACCTCGCCAGAAATTTGCAATCTATTTGCAACTTTCTTCCAAGATATATATACCACATATTCTGAAGCAGATCGTGATCGCAAATATTTCGGTTTCTTTCCAGAATTTAGTAGAGACATTAGTGTTAACAGTATAAATGTGCATGACATAAGGGAAGCATTGAAAAAACTAGATGTCTCCAAAGGAAGTCCTCCAATTTTTCTGAAAAACTTAGTTTCGGAGCTCACAACTCCCTTGTTTTGGTGTTTCAAAATGTCGATCGAATCCGGTATTTTTCCCAACTCGTGGAAAAGTTCTTATCGAGTTCCTATTTTTAAATGTGGCAAAAAATCTGACATACGAAATTATCGCGGTATTGCTATTATCTCTTGCATTCCAAAACTTTTTGAAGCGATCATTAGTGAAAAACTGTTTTGTCAAATTAAAAATAGAATCTCTACCTTGCAACATAGATTCTTCAAAGGACGCTCAGCTAACACAAATTTACTCGAATTCGTTAACTATTCGCTGGTTGCAATGGACAATGGAAACCATGTTGAAGCTCTCTATACAGACTTCAGCAAGGCATTTGATCGCATTGATTTACCCATGCTTCTATTTAAACTGCAAAAAATGGGTATGGAGCTAAATTTTCTTAAATGGCTCGAGTCTTAACTTACTGATCGACAACAAATAGTCAGATTTAAAGGCAAGACTTCAAATCTTATTCGAGTTACTTCAGGAGTTCCTCAAAGCTCCCATCTTGGCCCCCTTTTGTTTATACTATTTGTAAACGATATTTCCCTCATTTTAAAAAACGTAAAAGTTCTTATTTATGCCGACGATTAAAATATATTTTAAGAAATAAAAAACAAGGAAGACATAAGACTATTCAAAAATGACGTACTCTTATTTTATAATTGGTGCAAACAAATCTTTTACAGCTAAACGTCCAAAAATGTAAATCAATATCATTAAGTAGAAAGCGGAATACACTAGACTGTACAATCTCTCTAGGAAATCAGGCAGTTGAAAAGTGCGGAAGAATTAAGGATTTTGGCGTTATTTTAGATAAGAAACTAACATTCATTGACCACTATAACACAATAATCAGTAAAGCAAGTAGCATGCTAGGATTTTTAAAACGATTCAGTTACAGCTTGTATGACCAATACACAATAAAAACATTAAACGTTGCATATGTGAGGTCAATACTTGAGTATTGTAGCGTAGTATGGTCACCTTTTTCAGTCACGCACGAACAACGAATAGAAGCAGTTCAAAAGCAATTTATACTGCTTGCACTTCGAAAATTAGGTTGGACATGATTTCCTTTAGGGCCGGTTCATAAACCACGTAGACTTATTTTTGAAAATCTCAGACCCCCCCCCCCACCCTCGTAGACTTTTCGCCATACAATTTTTTGAAATTTTGTATGGAGCGTAGACTTTGGTCAAACCCCCCCCCCCCCCCAAAAAAGTCTACGTGGTTTATGAATAGCCCCTTACCATCTTAACAAACTCGTTGTATGCTCATCAACATCCAAACATTAAAAGAGCGTCGAGAATTCGCAATGGTCTCAGTTGTAAACGATATCGTTTCGCATCGTATTGATTCTGAAGAACTTTTATCAAAACATAATTTTTACATACCAAGTCGACAACTACGAAATCGAAATGTTTTTAAAACAAGCCACCATCGTTCAAATTATGCTAAATTTGGACCTTTAAATCGGATGATGGCAACATACAATATGCACTGCGAAAACGTTGACTTTACAACGACAAAATATAAATTGAAGCAATACTTTAATGATACTTGATAAAAATCTGCCCATAAATGTACTAGAATATAAGCCAAATACTGTTAGAAATATATTTATATAGATTTAAGAGTGACAAAACATGTAAAAATAACTGTAACCAGAGGTCTACACATGATTGACGTCAAATAAATAAATAAGTTGGGAACATAGAAAAAACTATGTCCCTATCAATGGGTCTGCGGTTTACTTGTAAAATCATTGTTATTTTAACTATGTAAACAGTTAGTTAATAACGTGTGAATATTTGGGAAACTAGGAGAATTCAAAATTAACACTTCATATGATCACTTTAACAAAAATAAAAATAAAATGTTGAAGCACTTTTTCAAAATTATCACTAGTAAACGCGAGCAAATTCCTTTAAATTCCACTATAGGAAGCTTCTCTTTTGACAGATAGGCCTATTTCGTCTGCGACTTACAGACTTCTTCAGTGTCGAGTGCTCGACTTGAAGGGAACATCACAGTAGGTCTAGTATTGATACCTGAATGTATGAGGTAGAGTGTGTGAGGGGGTATACTGAATGTGTGTATGTGTGTACCTCAAAGGTTGTTTGTTGAAATGAAAGGATATTAATTCCTACTTCGTTTGAAGGTAGTCAAATTGGCGTTCTGTTGTTTTTGTGATGTTGGTAGAAATTTAAACAGCCACGAATATCCGTTTCCTTGATCTTTGTTAAGCAATTGTTAAGCAAATTTTTGCAATTTGGTGTGAATATTATCTGTACATCTAGGTTACATTGTTCAGTTAATTGGTTCGATTAACCCAAATTAAAATCATAAAAGGTTGGAGAGATAATTAGTTCAGCTTAACCAGTAAAATCAAGGTGTCTTAAAAGTTAAGGAAATCGAAAATTACATTACAACTATAAATTACCTAATATTGTCTAAATTTCTTCTTAATTAATCGATCATCCTGATAGCAACATAATTTTGTTAATTATCGCTGAATTAGTGACATATTTGGTACATAGGCCGAATGAAGGGGCTAGGCTAACGTTACATCCCGTTACCCTACACTCTTAAAAAATAATGAATTTTACGCGTGACGTAATCCTTACAAGCTGTAAATATTTTGAACTTAAATTTACACATACTTCCGTTTGAAGTTCATTTGGATGTTTTCTTAAATCCTCATTGGAAACATTTAATAATACAAGTACAAGTCTACAGATAAAAGTACACGTCAAGTCTTTATCTTCGGCTTCAGCATCAGTGTTGTGCAATTCTCAAAGTAAATTTCACACGTCGTGCTTAGTTTATCCGGAATGGTGTCTTCATAAGCTTGTTATTTGATGTGCGGAAACACCAGAATTTATTGAAAACACATTTAAGTGCAGTTAATTTCAAAGTGGAATTCAAATCCTTCGTAAAGTTCTGTCCAGTTAGAATCCGGAATCACTTATTGTGTTGCAGCGGCACGGAAAGTGACCGCTCCAAGAATTCTTTTACAGCGGTTTGTTTAACTAGGCGCCCACTTTCTGTGGTATAAATCGTGCGGTGTTTCGTGCAGTGAGTCAAAATTTATTCAAGATGGAAGCCGAGAGGAGAGAAAAAATTCTGCACACCCACGTTCATAATCCAACGTGGTCCGCAATAAAAATCGCAAAAACGTTGAAAATCGCCAAATAATCAACCGTGTATGATCTGCTCAAACGTTTCAGGGAGCGAAAGAGCGTGGATCGAGTGCCTCAAGGTAAGCGTCGTAGTGGAACATATGACCGCAAGCAGAACCAGAAGGTGTTAAGAACGGTCAGAGCAAACCCTGGACTATCAGATAATGAAATCGCACAAAAATACGCTGCTGCTCGCAGTACCGTTCGAAGAATTTGTTTGCGAGCAGGATATCGTTCTTATCGAGCCAGCAAGCAACCAAACAGAACGTTGAAGCAAAGTTTCGTCACCAAAACTCGAGCTCGGAAATTGTACCAGCAGGTTTTGACGAAGTACCAAGGATGCCTGCTCATCGACGATGAAACCTACGTCAAAATGGATTTCGGACAGCTTCCTGGCCAATAATTCTACATGGCGACACGAGGAGCACGAGTAGATGTTCCTGCAAAGTTTAAGTTTGCTTTTATGAACAAATTTGCCTAAAAACTGATGATTTGACAAGGGATATCCAGCTGCGGAGCAAATACCAAAGTGTTCGTGACGAATAAGACGATGGACTCAAAGCTGTACAAGGAAGAATGCCTCAAAAACCGCGTACTACCTTTCATTTCATTTTTTTTGGTACAAAGGCCGAATGAAGGAGCTAGGCTAACATTTCATCCCGTTACCCTACCACTGCAATGATTAAAATTTTGGGCCACGACAAACCGCTAGGGTAGGACACGATGCTTCTGACTACAAGACATTCAGAGTAATCTCAAGTTTCTTGCCGTCGGAAACGACGAGTGTAAAAATTATTATCCTGGCTTCCCAAGTAAACCTGAAATAGGAATTAATTTCTAATCATACACTTCGTATCACGAGATATTTACGAAGAAGAAGAAATGGGAGCATGAGGTAGTACAGACTGCAAATGAAACTTACTAATGGCGCCAGTGCTGATGCTGGCGGATGTATGTTCATAACGATTAGTAATAAATTAAAAATAACAACACGCTGTTATTATTAAGGCAGTTCGAAAAGTTGGATTTTAAGAGTTATTCGATTATGCAACCACATGTAAACTCACATACTGAAATTCTAACATTAAACACCTACGCGGTCCTACGTGAACCTCGCGGTTATAGGGTATGTGTCCCTTGACTCACCCTAATATGCAACGATCGATTACATATTTTATTATAACTCATAAAATGTTGAAGCTGTAAGCGAGATAAAACTAGTAATACACTTGCTAAGATGATTTTGATAAGACATTTGGTAGTATGTATCACGAAAAATTACACAACTCTTTTTTATGAAGTCAGAAACTTTCGAGGGATGTGGATTTAATGCCGGTCTATAAGCACCAAATTGGGTCTACTCGTGGATGCAACTTCGTCCCATTCGATGGATTTATTACTAAGTGCAGTCTTTGTGCGGTTTTTTTTTTTTCTAATTCTATGAATTAAGGCATTGCCAGAAGTATTCGCTTTACTTAAAATTTCACAAAACAAGCTAAAATAAAACTGCTTCGAAACACTTAAGTGATGTTCATATATGATTTATCACCCATTCAATAATGAAAACATTATAATTCACTATACAATGATTTTGTTCCTTCGGTTTGTGTTTAGATGAGCCACTTGAATATAAACAACCTCAAACTTATGCATTTCCACTTCAAATTTTATCAATAACAACCTTTTTACTACGTTATTGATATAACAGGCCTTAGTTGGGAACATACAAAAAATATGTCTCCAACATTGGGTCTACAATTTTCTTGTAAAGTCATTGTTATTTAAGCTATGTGAACAGTTAGTTTGTAACGTGTAACTATTTTCTGTACATCCAGACTGCATTACTAGCTTTATCATTCAATTAAGCCATGTTTAGATCACTTGAAGATCGTAAATCATCTGTTCAGCTTAACCAGTGAAATCATGATGCCCCAAAAGTTCAAGAAATCGAAAATTAAGTGGAAGTGAACAACTATAAGTTGATTAATATTGTCCCAATTTCTTCGGTTTACTTCGGTCATCCTAATAGCAACATGATTTTGTTGATTATCGCCGAATTAATGACATATTTGGTAAATAGGCCGAATGAAGGTGATAGGCTAACATTACATCTCGTTACCCTAACCTTCATATAACCTACGTCTAATTTTTTTTTTTTAAAGGCCACATATTATTACAAGGGATAGACAAAATGATCGGGACTAGAACATTTTGGATCAAATTTGTAGTGCTCTAACTTCATGCAATATTATCCGATTTATTTTTTCTAAATAGCATTCGACTGGGAAATCAATGTTGTTTTATATCTCAGTAACATAATTGGCCGTGGCCCCCGGACACCGGAGTTGTTCCGGGTTTCCAGTGAGAGTATCTTACATGTTGAATTTGTGATGAGATTTTGTACATGATGCCGTTGTAAAACAATTTTTTTCAGTAAACAAACGTGAATACAAAACTTTTTCCAAGCGAATGAAATGTCGATTATAGGAATCAAATATAAATTGACAGTGATATGGTTCTGATAAAGGGTCCTGGATGTGATTAACTCTTTATTTTATTCAAAACATGCCATGTGACAGCTCTTTCTTCTTGGTTTTTCATCAGGACTACGCTAGGGGACTGATTCAATAACAGACTACATGATAAAATAAAAAAAAGTGAAGCCCATAATTAGCCCATAATAATTGTCTTTATAATATATTTTCGAGTGATTGTTATAGTGCTTAAAATGGGAACATTTTGAAAAAATGTAAACTGTACTTACTGAAAAGCTCCTCTAATTCGGTATCCTTAACCTCTAGTACGTTCAACACGTCTTCCAGTTTAACTCTTTCATCTTATCGTAAACAGCTTCCACCGCTTTACCCCAAAAAAAGGGGGGGTTGTGAGGGGTGTTATATACGCAGAATTTTACATAAAAAAACCACTGTTTTTTTTATTTTTTGTGTCAGTATTTATAATGTTTTTACAGAAAATCGGAAAACAATTTACAGAACAGCGAATGTACAATGATAGTTCATAAGTATACAAAGTACATCTGTAAAATAAATACAAATTTACAGTACTCTTTTCATACGAATTACCACAAACTTATAGTTCTGAAGTGGAGTTCTAGCGCTTAACGCGTACGGACGTGTTTTGTCGCAAGTGCGATCGAGTGTGCGTCGTTTACGGTTTCGGACGTTGCCAAGCAGGCGAGGGAATTTAAGCTGGAGGAAGTGCGTGGTTTTCCGAAGATTTTTGTGCTGAACTCGAAAAAAAGCTTACGGTCGCGATTGAGTGAGATTGTTTTTTGTGAGATAGGGACGGTAAAGCATGAAAAAGATTTTATCCGCCATGTTTTTCTGCTCGTTTGGCTACGCCATACATCAGTATATCAGTGGTGTGTGTGTGTGTGCGTGCGTTGGTACTTACGAAGAAATTAGGTTCTGCAGACGTTGAGAAAAATTACTGCTTTAGACCGTGATATTGTGCAGATGATTGCCTGCGCACATTTCTGCAATTGGATACGGGAGCAAACATTCAGCTAAGTATTGCATTTTAAATAGCATGCCCCTACTTGGACATGCAGTAGTATACAGTAGAATTAAGAAATCAGAATGGACGGAGACTGGGTGTGGGACATTGGTGTAGTGTGTGGGTGCGGATTTGCTGTACAAACAGAGAGATCCAGTCGTGCGGCGTTTGTGCATTTTTATGTCTGCCTCTCTCTTCTTCTGCTGTGGATCTTGTGCGTTTGTACTATTCGATCTGTCTAATCCTTTAGTTGAGTAAGTTGGATAAATGGCCTTGCACGGATTTGCATTGGAAGGGGAGGGAGGCATATAAAACAATTTCTTTCAGGGGAAGGACTTGCCTGGAACTCAACTAAAACTCTCATACATTTTCCTATATACCTTGCCATTCTCTTGTTGTTTCTGCGCGTTCTGTACGAAGCTTTTTGACGTTTAGTCCACGTAACTTATGCATCATTTGAATCCAGTGAGTCACACAGCAACTTTTCTTCGGTGATTGCCAGCAGGCAGCAGTGAAGGCGTAAAAGGAAAACAACGAGGCAACATGTGTGTGGTATTACGCAGTATTTTCCTTCGAACAGTTTTTGAGAATTAGACGGAGGAAGCTGATTGGTCACTGCGTTGTGAAATAAATATTAAATACATGTGTGCGTGTTATGTGTGAACGTCTTCTTATTGTTGGTTAGTCGCTCTCTATGTCTTTAGTATCAATATTTTAGATTCATCTAGGCGTAATAGATAAAAATGTTACGTTTCCTTAGATTCCTAATATTTTTCATTTTCTGCTCAGCATTATGCATCTTTGTAAGTTGTAGCCCACCTAACCCACGCTCTATGGATTGATTTGCTGTTGATTATTACTGAGCTCACGATTTTTATGTCTACTATCATTTTTATCATTTTCATTGATTTCCCTTCTAACCAATGCATATATTATTATTATTTTATATATTTTCATTTTTATTCATAGGTATCATATTTATGCATCTTTGTAAATTTAATCCAACCTAACCCACGCTGTGTGGTATTGATGTTGTTGCTGACCGTTACTGAGTTTACGATATTTATGACTACTATCATTTTCATCATTTTTAGATTTTAAATTTTTGTATATTATTTATTTTTAATTTTGCCTCCACCAACGCGTAGGAAGGTAGCATGCTGAAATCTTACCCTACCACAAAAAATGGAAGTATTCTTTATACACACTTAAATTCGATTTTGCTGTTCGGTAAAAAAATTGACGAAACATTTCGGTAAACATAACATCTTACCGATTTTTCGGTAAACATAAAAAATGTTACCGTAATTTTGTAACACTTTACCGAACGATCTGTAATGTTGAATTTTATTTACCGTATACGGTAGAAAAAATACAATCCATACGGTAAAAACAAACAATCACTGAATACGGTAAGAACTTTACCGAACAAAACGTAAAACGAACTCTGAATAACCGAAGCCCGGTAAAGTATTATTAACTGTCAAACTGTCAGCCATTTTCTATGAAGCCTCGTGGTTCCAGTGATCGGTTGTCCAGAAGGTGGTTTGGATATTGATTAATTTTATTTATTCCATGTATGTATGTAGAAAATAGACCAGCGTTAATTAGAGCTTTCATACGGCTAGCTATAAATATTTCAAATGTGCTGATTACACGCTAAACAATCAATAGGTTCGATGTAAAAAGGGATTATTATTCTAAATCATACACATGCAAAATATTTTTGCTGCATTGTATCCATCTACAGGTAGAACACAACTTCACTGACCAGCATCCGATGCAGCCGACACTCATCGTTCGTAGTATTTCGTTGACTGCGCCATATGCTGGAAAGACCTCACAGTCCCAGTCGGAATAACAACAAATATAGTTTTGTTTAATATATTCAATTAACCAATAACATCCGAATATTTTGGTGTTTAGCGATAAAAACAAAAACAAAATACCGAAATGGTTCGGTACCGGACTACAGAAGTTACCGAACTGTACGGTAATTTTTGACAGATCATCAAATCATCCATTACCGAACTGTACGGTAGTTTTTGACAGTTCATGAAAAAATTTGAGTACCGAACGTTCGGTAATTGATTTAATTACCGAACAGATTACCGAACGTTCAGCTGTTGAAAGTTCGGTAAAAAATTACCGAATACTGTAAAATTTTCTAAGTGTGTACGTATGTGAAAAGATAGGATGGTTTTTAACGTTTTTTTTTTCAGAAAGGATCATACGTCAAATTCTACTAAACAAAATTTCCAAAAAAATATAATAATTCAAAAACTAAAATTGTTTATGATCTCGCATTTTTATTGCACAGATATAAAGAATTACTTATGGGCCCAGTAGAAAGCAAGAGTCATCGGAGAATTCAAATTTCATTTATTTTTTTCTCTCTCTGTTTTTTTTTTTCTTTTTTGTGGATTTATTAAGCTTCCGTTTTTGGGCAGTAATCATAATCTTATAAAATTTATTTCGGCTTATTGTTTGCTTAAATTTTCTTTGTTATTCTGCTTGGCTGCCCGGTGATCAACTTTCTTTCATTATATATTAGTATAATCATATTAAAAATATTTACTCAAAGATTAATAATAATAAAGAAATTTCATTTGCTTCAAGGTAACAAGAAAATAGATTCCAGATAGTACAGATATTTTATTTCATTGTATCAAAATGTGTTTTTCTATGAATTTAAATCATTGAATATTATTAAAATTAATAAATGCTCTTCAATTCTGCTGATTATGTATATCTATATGTCATGAATACATACATATTTTTTTGATTCGTGTATATTTAAATGGTTTATGTTTTATTTAATTGCAATAATACCTTCACATTCCAAAGTTATATTCATCTGCCACTGATTGAGCTGTAAAGATGCACCAAGCTGCATATGATTATCATATGCCTATTATTACTATTTTAACTATTTCATCATATTATTTTATTTATAATTATATTTAAATTACAGGATGACGAACTCCAACCATAGCATATTTTAATTAAATACTATAGTATATTTCATTGCTCTATTACATACTGCATATTATGACATATTATGTACATTATATATAATAAATACTGGGTTGGGAGGGAGCATCAGGGTATCATTCAAGCTGAAATTGGACGAAGGTTTGATTGACTGCCTGAGTCTAGGAGGGAACGAGCATTATCATTTTCTTTATCCTACCGATTCGATTGTGATGCTGCGAATTCTACTCCAACAGTTTCAGTGAAAGTGACGCGCCCTTCTTAACAAGCCATCCTGTAGAAAACTTATACTTATGACAGACATACAACGATGACCGTTGTACGAACTGTCAAATACTTTAATCCAGTACAGAAAAACACGTACTAGACTAAAGGAGTACAACGCTGTACGTTGTATGTCTGTCCCAGGCATTAATAAGTATTGCGAATTGGGTTATTGGAATTGTTGGATCGTATCGTTGGAAGGAGATTCTTAATTTTCCGTGGATTTCGCGTGAGTGTCTCTGCTTACGGGTCCACCCCTCCGTTTTTGGCCCTTCATACAGCGATATTGTGAATTCAGATCGGTGGCTCAATTTGATCTTGCTATTAAGTGGAGCTGCATCCAAGCCAAGGGCATGAAGGGATGGTGGCTACCATACATACATACATACATTCCGATTTGATCCTACTACTGTTGGGTAAGTTTAATGAAGCCAAAAAAAACTTTCTCTCGACGAATAAAACAGCTTAACTGTGCATAGGATTAGAATTTCTAATGATTTCTCAAATCTGATTCTCCAAAAAAAAAAAAAAAATGGTATCAAAAAAACCATTTATGAAAAAAATATAATAAACCTCTGTGATGTTTTTGTATTGGCGTAGCTAAATTATATGTCATTTTTTATTTTTTATTATTTAATTAACGAATATTGAGTTTTCATCTAAATTTGATCACTAGAAAATACAAGCTCTTCAAATAATTCAACAAAATGAGCATTTTCTCATAATGTAGTCTAAACAGTGACCCCAGGTGTATTGCCCAATTGAGATTAATTTTACACACTTTTTCACAAAACAATTAACATTTTGTAAAATACCTTCTCTTATAAAAAAAAATCATTGAAATGTTCAACCCATTTGGAGAACATTTAATCAAAAACGCATTGCAGTTCTCTCAAGGTAGTCAGAAATGGGGTGAAAAAAATGTTTTCTCTATTGATCCCACAAATCCCACCAACTAAGAAACATTTGAGTGGCCGTTTAAAGCGCAATCGATGAAGAAACTGCAAGTTTTATGTCTGTTTGTCTGTGTTGACAAATTTACATTTGTTTACATACATATATTTATTTACATCAATATATTTATTTTTATATGTTTACATTCAACTATTTGCATGTGTTTTTTAACATATGTTAATATTCTAATATAATTATAAAAATGTTAATATGCTTGTGTAAATATATAAATATAAATGTGTTTTGGTAAATATATAAATGTAAATAGAAGAATGTACATATAATGATGTAAATAAATGTAAGCAAACAAATACAAATATTTTAACACAGACCAAACACTTGCAGTTTCTTCATCGATTACGCATTAAACGGTCAATTCAAATGTTTCCTAGTTGGTAGTATCGCCACTGGTAGCACGTATAGCCGATTTTCTTACGTTTGACTTCAACACACTACCACCATCTGTTCAGCTTAATCACCCATCATAGGGTGCTCTACAGATGGCGCTAGTTTTTTAAGTGACGATGATTTGCAGTCCAAAATGTGCAATGTGTTATGTCTGTTTGTCTGTGATATAAATGTTAATAAATAAACGGAGATGGGTTAATATAAAAATATTAACATTTTCATACAAAAACTCGCGTTGTGACTCTCTTTGATGATAATTGTTGATGCTGCTGATCGAAAATTATGCAGGAAAAATGAAAAACTGCCAATTTTTATACGAGTTTTTCTCCTAAAGGGGACAAAAAGGGACAAACGATTTTGCAAAGATTCTGTAGATAGAAGTTTTTACTTTCAGTTAACGTACTCTGTGTTTGCAAATATGTATGTATGTATGTATGTATGTATGTATGGTAGCCACCATCCCTTCATGCCCTTGGCTTGGATGCAGCTCCACTTAATAGCAAGATCAAATTGAGCCACCGATCTGAATTCACAATATCGCTGTATGAAGGGCCAAAAACGGAGGGGTGGACCCGTAAGCAGAGACAATCACGCGAAATCCACGTGAAATTAAGAATCTCCTTCCAATGATACGATCCAACAAATCGAATAACCGAATTCGCAATACTTATTAAGCTTTCTACAGGATTGCTTGTTAAGAAGGGCGCGTCACTCTCACTGAAACTGTTGGAGTAGAATTCGCAACATCACAATCGAATCGGTAGGATAAAGAAAATGATAATGCTCGTTCCCTCCTAGACTCAGGCAGTCAATCAAACCATCGTCCAGTTTCAGCTTGAATGATACCCTGATGCTCCCTCCCAACCCAGTATTTATTATATATAATGACGTACTCTGTGTTTGCAAATATTTGCAAATAAGGGAGTAAGATGTCTTGCAAAAACTTATTTTTTTTTACACGTCAACCCTTACAACTTTTTTTCTATAATAACTTGCAACTATCTTGTATCTTCAAAATGTGCGTCATTTTATGCCCTAAAAGACATCTTTAAAAAGTTTTCAAATTCAAATTGAAATAAAAAAGATACAGCATAAAAACTGGTTTTTAAGTCCCACCCTAAGGAAAGTCAGAAGAACTGTTATTAAACGATACGAAGATGAGATAGAAGTTAAATTTTTTCTGCAAAGTTTTATTAAATTAAAATATCTACAATTCTGTAGAAGCAAAAAATTCTCTAAATCATAGGTATAAAAAGTTGAAATTTTTATTATGAACATAAAAGGACCACTCTAGTCACCACTCCAACCAAAAGATAGATCTCAAATAAATTAAATCTTCCGAAGACACCATCTGTCTAAAGTTAATGGTTTTCGAGTTATCGATTTTTGTCGCGGAATTTGTCCATTCGTACCATAGTGCACTGTGACATTCACGAATGTCAAATGCGCATGATTCGTATGCCTTTACGAGTGTCTTGGTGCTTGAAATTCACAGCATGCCTCTAATGTAGCTTGCTTTGTTTTTGGATCACGCAATCGCGCCAGCTGAGTAAGATTTGAAATGTAAAGGGCTTTGTAATTATTGTTTCTGCCGTTCCGCTTTCTGGCATAAACTTACTGGGAAGCCGTACTACTTTGTGCTTGTTCTTATGGTCGCCGATAGTGAGGCTCACTTATTGATTATAGGAAACGACAGTCACAATGTGAGTATCGTCTGCATGAACTCTCTATCACACGTGTTAATCGTTTCTGGTTGTCGTTTGTAAATTAATATGCTTTTTTTTGTGGTTGCATGTCTGTTATCTAAATGTTCAAAACCGCCACCCAAGTTTCTAACTGAATGACAACGGATACGAATGTGTTAATTTTCTCAACAATATATTTTGTATTGGCCGCTACGGCATTCTCCAATTGAAAATGCGTATGCTAATCAAGTGGATAAACGGTATGTTCTTTTCAACACTTACCGGAACTTTCTTGCTCTTCATTGTTTGTTAACTTATCGTGAAACTTTGTTGCTTTGTTTGAAATTTTTGTATAGGTGCTCACTTTCCCGCTTTTGCATAGATGCCCCGTAGTAATCTTCTTTGTACATCTCGCGTCATAAACCAAGCTCAGACATATGGTAAACAAACCGCTTTGCCAAATCAGTATTTTGGTTTAGTTTATATATTTTGGTTGTTTGAAGATTCTGATTTCTCCATAATCTTATTTGCGGGAAGTGTTGATTTTCTTCTTTCATTCGAAGAAAACGGCGGCTGAAGCACATCGAGAGCTCCAAAAAGTTTACGGTGATGCTGCTCTGAGTGAAACAACGTGTCGTGATTGGTTTCGTCGCTTCAAAAACGGTGATTTCAGTGTTGATGCTTGTCCGCGTGAAGGAAGGCCAAAAAACTTCGAAGACTCTGAATTGGAGGCATTGCTCGATGAGGATCCGTGTCAAACGCAAGAAAAGCTTGGTTCAGGATTAGGAGTTTCCCGCCAAGCCGTTTCTAAGCGATTGCATGCGTTGGGAATAATTCAAAAGCAAGGAACTTGGGTTCCTTACGATTTGAAGCCAAGAGATGTTGAGCGTCGTTTTTTCGTCTGTGAACAACTGCTCCAGCGGCAAAAAAGGAAGAGTTTTCTACATCGCATTGTGACGGGTGACGAAAAATGGATTCATTACAGTAACCCAAAACGGAAACATTCATGGGGACTGCCCGGGCATGCTTCAACATCGTTGCCTAGGCCGAATATTCACGCTGCGAAGGTTATGCTGTGTATTTGGTGGGACCAAGTTGGTGTTATTTATTATGAGCTGTTGAAACCAAACGAAACCATTACCGGGGAACGGTATCGAATTCAATTGATGCGATTGAGCCGAGCACTGCACGAAAAACGGCCACAATACGAGTACAGACACGAAAAAGTGATTCTTCAGCATGACAACGCTCGACCTCACGTTGCGAAACCCGTGAAAACCTACTTGGAAACGCTCAAATGGGAAGTCCTACCCCACCCGCCATATTCTCCTGATATTGCACCGTCCGATTATTACTTGTTCCGTTCGATGGCACATGGTCTCACTGGTCAGCAATTCCACTCATATGATGACATCTCAAAATGGCTTGATTCTTGGATAGCATCAAAAGACGAACAGTTCTATCGAAATGGTATTCACGTTCTACCAGAAATATGGGAAAAAGTCGTAGCTAGCGATGGGCAATACTTTGAATAATTCGTTTGTAACCTTTGTTTTCAAAATAAAGTTCCTTTTTCACCAAAAAACAGCGAGAACTTAGTTGCGCACCTAATTATATATTAAGTGCACAAGCAAATTGATTCCCTTTCTTTAAGAGCACTGTTGAAGTATTACCATTCATAAACCAATTCATTTTCTGTTTGCTTGCTGATTAATTGTAAATATATTTCTTATTTTATTATGTTCTACTCGTTTTTCTACTCAGTAGTTAAGTTAAAAACCGGTTTTCAATACCTTATTTTGATTATCTCTCATCTATTACTCAAATGTTGACGGTTTTACATAGCAGACGTTCATAGTCCAGTTTTCAGTTCTATATTACAGTAAAATGTATTATATTACTTATTATTCACAAATAGTATACCATATGCTATTTTACCATATACCCGTATATATTATATCATAGCTCGTTGCATGAGAATTACGAATCAGGTTCGTAAGTTACTCATAGACTAAATAAATCCGTTTTCTCCAAAACTGTACATTATTTGTGACTGAGTAAAATTTCCACTAGCATTAAGTTCAATTTGTGGCCGTGTGGATGTCGAACACGATGACGTCGGTCGTTGGATTTCGAGATTCAATCGCCAGTTGGATGTTGCCTGAATGGTCTCATCCAGCAGACGGCGTTCGAGATGCGAACGAGAGCGGCGATTTGATGTAACGAAGAGAGTAGGACGATGTATGCGATAAAAAGGCCCGCTAAAACGAACAGAGGCTGATGGAGATGTTGGACCGCTAATCCCCTGTAAACTATCCATAAATGCGTTTTGAACAAATTGGACTGCTCTGCAGATCTCTACAGGGTCTATTAACGTTTCGGTAGGTTGAATATTGATATCGGTTAAAATTAGTTGAAGGGCTTCCTTGGCAAAATTCGCAAGAACTCTTCCGTCTTTGCCCGGTTGATGCGACTCAACTGCCACTGATTTTCATCCTTGATGACAACGATCCGTCTCAACTCTAGATTAATCGAAGACCAGGTTTGGGATGCGATCTCCTTACATCGTCCTCCATGTGTTTGTAGAAAACTCTTGAAAATCATCATCAATCTTCTCTCCATCCACTAAGCGTGTGCGCATCTCAAAACAGCAGATTAAACCATTTGCTGCACCTTAGATAGAATCGCACCCTCCGAGACTTTCACCAGTCAGGGAGCGAGGTACTCCGGATACCTCTTCCAGCTATAAGGAGACTCTTTGTTCATGCGTAATCAATGATCCAAACGATTGTCGCAGATTTTGGAATATCAAGCTTACCAAAAATGTCCTGTAGAAAAAACTTCGAGGTCGATAGGATTGGTTGAAAACTACACACTTAGAAATTTTATTTATGAATTTAACACGAGACGTAATTCATCTTTCGGAAAAGTCGGGGAACGTAAACAAAGATTTCGTGTAAAATTATGTCTCCTGAAACCATTGGCGTAGCCAGGATTTCAAATAAGGAAGGGGTCGAGTTTATTTTAGAGGGAAAGAAAGAGAGAGAGAGAATTACATTGTCTCCAACCAGTAGTTGCACATATTGAACAATTAACATAAAAGGACACTTAACGGCCGATACAACGCCCGGTGGACCTGTAGAGTAGGGTCATTTTCATGTTCCACCAAATGGAGCGGGAATGGAGCACTCCCTATGTGACAATACGCCTGAATGACGGGTGGATTATCTTTTCTATTCTCACCCAAAGTATTTTACAATACCCATCCAATTCTGGCAACAAAATAAAACAATTCTAGGCTTGTTCTGGAATGAAAAACAAAAAACGATTTTAAAAACTTTCGATTTTTCCCATGTTTCCAAATCAAACCACATTTAATGCCAAACATTTAACGGGTACTGTAATGTCTCGAAATATTCATTTTATAAAGGGCGAACACGAAATTATTGCGACACATTCAACAGGGCATAACTTTTTTACCATTGGGTAAAAATCAACCAAATTTTGCACACTTTCTCATTGATGTGTATTGTTTACATGCTGTCAAACTCGAAGTCGTGTTTTTCGATTCAACGAAAATGGAGGTGAACCAACGCGAGTCGAGAGAACAAATTCTTTCCAAACACCTGGAATGTCCTGACCTGTCGCACCGGTAGTTGGGAAAAATGTTGAACATTCACCATTCAACCGTCTCCAGAGTGTTGAAGCGGTTCCAGGAGCGGTTGACGTTGGACCACGGCAAAGGAGCTGGAAGAAAACCGGGACCGGAGAACAAAAAGACGGAGGGAAAGGTGAAGCGGATGATTAAAGCAAATCCCAACGTCTCAAGCCGTGATTTGGCTAAAAAGATCGGCATGTCGCAGAGCTACGTCCAGAATGCAAAGAAGAGAGCTGGACTACATACATACAAGGTACAGAACTTCTCAAACCGCGATGAGCGGCAACAATCGACGGCTAAAACTCGGGCACGGAAGCTCTACGAGAAGATGCTGACAAAATATGGTTGCAGTGTGATGGACGACGAAACGTATAAAAGCCGATTTTAAGCAAATTCCGGGGTTGGAGTTTTTCACCGGCAAGAGCGAGTTCTATGTGGACGACAAATTTAAGAAGAAGAAAATGTCGAAGTTCGCCTCCAAATATCTCATTTGGCAGGCTATCTGCTCTTGCGGACTGAGGAGTGAGCCTTTCGTGACAAAGGGCACAGTAAATGGCGAGATCTACAAATCTGAGTGCCTCGAGAAGCGCCTTTTGCCGTTCTTGCAGCAGCACGACGAAGCTCCGCTATTTTGGCCAGATTTGGCATCATGCCACTATTCTAAAAGTGTCCTGGAGTGGTATGAGGCCAATTCTGTCCATTTTGTTCCAAAGGACATGAATCCGCCAAATTGTCCGGAGCTGCGCCCGGTGGAGCAGTACTGGGCAATGATGAAGCGGGAACTTCGGAATTGCAAGAAAACAGTCAAAGACGAGAAGGACATGTTAAGAAAATGGAAAAAAAAAACTGAGAAACTGGTACCGGATGACACTGTAAAGATTTTGATGGAGGGCATCAAGCGAAAATGCGTTCAATTTTACATTCAAGGCTCCATCGATTAACTTTTCTTTTGATTTTTGAAGTAAATATATGTATAAAACTACCCTAAAATTTTGGTTTGATTCTAAACATTATAAGAAAATTGGCATGACATTTTCGGTGTCGCAATAATTTCGTGTTCACCCTTTAGTCATGTTGGATTTTTGTAAAGGATAACCACCGAATTGATATGCAGTTTGTACTGAAAATGTACTTTTCATCCGCGACCCTCTCACCCATATATTGGCAAAGCAACACCGCAGAAACACCGTTTTTTACTCACCGTGCTCACACCGTTTCAATAGATTATATTTTTCTAATGGTTGTTCAAATAATAATTGATTAGCTATTAACAAACATACATTTTGAGTTTTGGTGGTTTATAGCTTATGGTTTGTGTCCCCTTAGCTTACCTTTAATATAATTATTTTATCTGATATTTTCTAAAACCCAAACAAAACCCTAAGAAAACAACAAAAGCCGCAAACAAAAGGATGCTATGATTTTTGTGCTAAGTTGTTGTTTTTGCACTTCTAATTAAAAAAATAGTAAAAAAATAATAAAATAAATTTTTTTTTTCAAAAAAAAAAAAAAAAAAATATGCTTCCCCCAAATTTTAAAAAAAATTTTTTTTAACCTGTGCATTTGTGTTTTAAAATTTAAACCGTTTTTTCTATTTTTTCCCACTGAAAAACGTTCTCTCGAAACACGGTATATGTAGCAATCATGTGTATCTGAGTAGTATGAAACCAAAACGGTGTATCATTGAATTACATTAAAATTGTTCACATTGATTGTTGTTTTTGTATTCTCCCAAGCGCGGAAGTAACGATCTTTGATGAAGTTTGTCAGAAGTAGATAATTTATCATCTCCATGCGAAGCGCTAGGAATGGACGGTAATTTATTGTTAGAACGAAATAGACATGAAGAGAAAGTGTATTGATAGTTCCGTATAGGGCAACGGCAGGCTTTGAAAATTGAAAGATCAAGTTTGAAAACGAGCGGAGGGCATTATTGAGCATTTGCCAGTCAAGGGGATTTCCTCCTCTTGCCTATCCTGCATGGGGTAGTATGGTAAAGGGTTATAAGCCTGATCGGATACTACCTCAATAATGCCCTCCGCTCGTTTTCAAACTTGATCTTTCAATTTTCAAAGCCTGCCGTTGCCCTATACGGAACTATCAATACACTTTCTCTTCATGTCTATTTCGTTCTAGCAATAAATTACCGTCCACTCCTAGCGCTTCGCATGGAGATGATAAATTATCTACTTCTGACAAACTTCATTAAAATTGTTGTTTAAATTCTAGAAAAACCACCATTTTGCATTTTTTTTTTTCTTTTCATGGCTATTTCAGCTACATTAAAAAAACATTCGTTTTGTTTTGTTCGCTTGTTTCTTTCTATTACATGCTGGAAAATATTATACTTACTTTTGAAAAACTTTCGAATGTCCATTTATGGTACTTCTAGATAAAAATGAATCAAATAACTGCTTTAAACTGCTAATAATTTAAAAAAAAAATAACCGTTCCCACATTGTGCACTAAACTCACCTACAGAGCAAATTTTTCGAAAACAAATAAGGAATGAGGAGTAATGAGAAGTATCGACATTTATAGTAGCTTTCTTCTTAGTTCATACGAGTTTCTCGACTTGTAGTGGTATGTATTTGATTGAGGAATTTCCATTATTCTTGTTTTATGCCATTGTCATGCAAAATAGTAACCGAGTGCTTATGAATGTATTCTATCCGGTGATCCGTTTTGTTATGAAGGTTCTATATTTATTTATTTATTTTATTTTCGTCAACAGAAAAAATTTTCATCCCAATGGCCCTTTAAAAAATTAAATTACATACGAAAATTAACAAAACTTAACAAAGCCATATACGGAAACAACGCTTATTAACCTCACGGGATACATTAAAATCAAACACATTATAGCAGCAGTTGAAAACGCGGCACATGCTTTGCACAGGTTCGTGTTTGCCGTAGTTGGTCCTTGAGTGCCGGAACACGAAGAACTGTTGTAAACGGAGATTTCGTCGTCGAGTGTTGATGGTCAAGAGATCCAGTAGAGCGGAACAATCAACATTTCCTTGAAGCAGATCACCAATGAAACACGCTTTGGCTACCATACGCCTACCTTCCAACAGTTCCAGGTTGATGAGCTTGCACCGACTTTCATAACTTGCGAAGATGTCGCAAAGCAAAGCGTATAAACCTACGCTGAACAGCTTCGATCATCTGGACTGCGTTTTGGTAGAAAGGGGACCAAACGATGGCACAGTATTCCAAGAAAGGGCGAACCAAAGAGCAGTATAATGCCTTCAGACAGTAAACGTCCTTGAAGTTTTTTGCGAAGTGGAACATAAATCCTAGCTGCGAAGAGGCCTTGGAAACAATATATGAAATGTGAACCTTGAACGACAGTTTGGAGTCGAGAGTTACTCCCAGATCCTTGACCGTTGTTTCTCGTTTCAAGCGCGAACCTCGAAGGATGTAGTCGTGGAGATACATCGCACGTTTTCGGCCGAAGGAGATAGCCGAGCATTTGGATACATTTAAGGACATTCTGTTGATTCGGCACCAGCTATCGAACACTTGGAGTTCCTGCTGAAGAAAGTGGGCGTCTTCCGGACATTTTATAACGTAGTCTTCTGTTTATAAACACGCGCAGAACCATCGCTTATTCTTCCGGTCTTCCTCCAAGCTCTCCACCGATTGCTTGTCGATTTGCCAAATTTGGAAGACGTCTGCATTGAGTTATCTCAAATAATAATAATCCGTCCAATATATCACAAAACATTGCGATTGGTTGAGCGGATTTGAGATAATGAAATCATTTTGTATAAGACCAAGTCTCACCCGGTTGGTATTGAACCAATGAGCATGGATATCAATAGAAACATAAAGTTGCCAGAAGGCACGAAATGGATTAGCATAGATTTTTCATAAGACATTTCAACTTGATTGATACAGTTATTGGTTACAGTAGTGCAATAGATTGTAGGATACAGTAGTAAACATTTAAAGTTGCGAAAAAAGAGTTTGGTTCGAGCATCGGTTGTGAAAGGTTGTGTCGATGCTTTATTACGCACGATTTTCTTACCGGGCATAGAGCGTTTTGTATTTTTTCGGTTATCTATAATTCGATGATACGAGTGATCGAGTGAGCACAGTAAGAAAACAACAAAGCGTCTCTCAAGCGTTAATAAAATTAACCTTGTTTTCCTAACGGAAAACCACCATCACACTTTGTGAGTGGCTCCAACGGCATCTTTATTATTGGGTTAGCTCGGATCAAATCGGATTTCCAGCATTATAAAATATCACCTTGTTTTTCCAATGTAAAACCACCATTACACTTTGTGTTTGGCCCCAATAGCATCCTGTACTGTTGGTATAAATCGGTTCAAATCAGAAATCAGTACTAATATTTAAATATTTAACTGAACGAAGCGTGAGTTCAGCTTATCGTTTACCAAAACGAACCCTGCTGCCATCCAATCTTGTTATCCAACATCCCAGTGATTTCTCGTGGAAGCACGGCGGTGGTCTCGGCTTCCAATAAAATGTCCAAATAAACGTTAACGCATTCCTACCCTTTCCTTATTTGACCTGCATTCGGGTGAGGCCAGCGCTGGTATTGCCTCAGTTTGGGATCACCAGTTTTATTCATTGAGCATGTTTGCATCATCTGTTGATCCTCTGTGTAATAACAGCTGAACTGCTCATAAAAACGGATAAATTCTTTGAATAGGATAAGACAACTGCAACTTCTCGCTCTGACTAGCTTGCAGTCTTGTTTTCTCATAGGTTGAATCAAACTGTAAGATATGATCAACATATATACTCAATAATACGAATCTACAGTACCCTAAAACGGGGTAAGCGGGGAAACATTGATCGGTTTGGCCCTTATCATGAATAGTTCAAATAAATACTATTCGTTGATACTCTTTCTAACTATCAACTATGTTTCTTAATGTAGTATTATTTGGCTTCTAAAAGCTATAGCATTGGTTTGAATATTCAGTTTTTTGATTAACCAAGAACTGAAAATTTAATTGAGCATAGCTTCTTGAACTTTCAACTAGCAGGGAAAAAAAGCAATCAATGCTTATCTTATAGCTAACATTACAGGCTAAGAAATATTTCACTAGTAGCACACTTGTTTCAACCCAGTAAAGGTGACTGCTCTGTGACTCAATTAAGTTGTTTTTTTTTAAGCCACAATAGAGCTGCGGAAACCATTCTTGACGGTTGTGTGCTGCTTGTGTTTTTAACATATTTTAGGCTTGATAGGTTGGGTTCTTGGTTAAAGGAAAAAGATTGTAATAAAATTGTTAGTCGGTACTGTTTAAAAAAAATTCTCTAGGATGTCCACTTTTCACGTTTTTTTGCTACAACTTGTTACAAAATCGAGGCAACTTCGCGTAAGTTGAGTAGTATTGGAGTAAAATCAACTGTATTGCAACAAGTTACCTTGCAACTTGCTAGAGATAAAAAATAAATAATAAAATATTGAAACAAATAATAAAATTCTAAAAAAAAAACTTAGGGGGAGGGCAACGGGCCCAATGCCCCCCCTCCCTCATCCCCTGGCTACGCCTATGCCCGAAACAGACACATACGCAATTCGACAAAAGATGTGTTTGATTGAATTTATTTTCTCATCTTTTTCAACTCATTCTTATGTGCTAAAGGACGCTAGCATGTGTCGGTCTCAGGGGACTGAAATTTACATGACATTTTGGTAGTGTGTAGGCAAATTTCAATTAGTGCCAGAAGAGTTATCATATCTCCAAGGTAAGGGATCTTAGGCCGATTTCGCGTAGAAGGTGGTGCTTTCGCGCTTCCATGGCCCTTCCCATAGCCCTCCAAACTGTGGAGTGCGTGGCATAATGAATTTCCATCGGGTTTCTTGCTCTTCACACGAGCTAAATATTGTTTCTCAATCAGCATTGTTGATTTTTTATATGCAGCTATGGAGAGGCACCTCACATATCTTTTTTTTTTTTCAAATAATACTAAATAGGTTTACTGCCCCCATATTAATCTCATTGTTCCTATATTCATCCTACGATGAATCAAACAATTGGGCAGTTGAAGGATCGGTTTCGTTTTATAATAATGTTTGCTTACGTTAAATAACTACAACAAACATTACTAACTAATCCTGTCACGTGTATATCGTTTTATTTCAAGTAGGATGAATTGCAAAGTGATGAGATTGATATAGGTACATCTTCCCTACGTGCGTCGTTTGGAAATTTAAAATTTCCAAATCTCGAAGTGTGTTTCAGTACCCATATCGAAATTATATCGGTAATGTTTAATGTGGGGTTATTGAATTCCAAAGAAACGTCGGAATGGGCGTGACTCTGTTAGACATTCTGAGTTGAGTTGCTAGATCTGCAACAAAGCTATCGCTTTCTAGCTCATGCTTTAATACTGCTTTCAATGGTCACTTAAAGGATTGTTGCAAACATATTTCTGCCATAATGCCATTGCCGGTTGATGATAGATCTAATTAATGCGCACACACAGAATGGCAATATTTAATGGAGACACATGGTCCTGTTCCATAAGAAGTGAAAAATGTTTACATTAACTCTGTAACCATCGATTAAAGTTGACGGAAAGTATAATGCGAAGTGAATTTTATTGATTTTCCTGACAAAGAAGACCGCAAAACTTGATGTTCATGCTCGTAATTAACAGCTCCATAAATGGTGAACTGACAATTATGAACTCCTTCAGCAAAGTTTTTGGATATGATTTGATTTCTCTTACGTAGGTATATTTCGTTTCGATTAATTAATTAGTGCCTTTCAATCTTAAGTCGTTTACCAACCAACCCAACCATTGAAAATATAAAGAACGTTTTGCTATTTAACATTACTGCAGACGCCATCACTCTAAATTGACGATTGGTTGAACTTTTATAAATCAGAAAATGAAAACTGACTTTCTATGTACAGGACAAGGCAAATTTGTTTTTGAAGTAACTAGGCTTCGACTTCGTTGAAAAAAAAAAAAAAAACATCTGCCAAGATATCTCCGATGACAGTAGAAACAGATTACACTCAATGAGTATGCAATATGCTTTTCGGAAAAAACAATGAAAAGGAACTTCTGTAGAATTTTATACGCCTTTTCAATATTTAAATTAGACAATACATCAGGCATCTCTCGGAATAGATTAAGGCCATATATATATCAATAAATCATAGTATGGTTGGGCACATTGAGGAAAAATTTTTTCATTCATCAAAAGAGCAAAAAACAAAGCAAACTGTCGAAACTTCAAATGATCCAATGCCAACTCAACTCTCGAGCCAGTGAGTCCCTTTCAAAAGTTCAATAAAACTTCGCTCGGAAACCCCCTCGGCCTCAATCAGCAACGGACAACCCAAAGTACCTATCAGAAAACGAAAAACTTTTCCTTCGATGGAAAAGTAAATTTATTTGCAATTCAGAGATAATACTCTTTGCGTTCTTTTTTTACGGTAAGCTTTCATTACCGGGCAATTTTGCACCGAATGTTCTCCATCCAATCGTTAGTGGGGTGGAGTGGAGTGGAGTGGATTATGCACAACGGTTACGATTCCCGACCAAAGGTGCGGACAGAACTAGGATCTTTTAAAATTTGAGCTGAAACATAATTGAGTTTTTAACTTAATGGATAAGCAATTTGCTTTTGCATTCATTATGTTAATTTGAATATTTGATAGAATTTGTCTTTTCAATGCTACCAGTACATCTAATTTGAGTAATAAAAAAAAAAAATCCCGCTATGAGTAGTTACTGAGAATTCTGTCAAGCATAAAACATTTTTTTAAATGAAAGAACTTCACTTTTTCTTTAAAACACTTCAAGAACGTATTAGTAGAACGTAGGAATTAGTAGAAAAATTTCTATTAACACTTCACTTGAACAGTTTTTGAAATTTTTTAAAATTGAAACACAATAAACCATCACTAGTAACGCGAGAAAATGCCATTAAATTCCGCTGAAAAATGCTTATTCTTATACAGATTGGCCTATTTCGTCTTCGACCTACAGAACAAGGGGTTTCCAACAGCATTGATTACAGGTCACTTCGCCCAAAGTTACTCTGATGAGAAATCATGAAGATTATGTCGTCGAAATCATGATTTTGGTGCCCAAAATTTTCAGTTCGAAAATAAACCATTGAATAGTTCCCTTTTTAAACCATTAATAGCCTGGTCTCGGAGGCCCTCAAATTCCAGAGATACCCGTATTAACAACAAATCAAATTTCAACAAAACTATTAGTCGACGGCTCATAACGATGTTATCACTGAAATGGACACTAACATGCATACATGTCATGTAAATAACCCTTTTTTTTTTTGGAAGCAATGTGCAAGGAGGTTGGTAATCATAAGTAATCATCAAATAATCATGAGTAACCATGAGTTATCATCATTAATCACAATAATATTTGTAATCACTGAGTAATCTGAGTAACTTTTGGAGAAGTGATGAGTAATCAATGCTGTTGAAGACCCCTTGATATATAGTGTCTGAAGCTTGGTCTGTAGTAGTGTACCTAACATTATATATAACTTATAGAACAAGTGTAAAGTCGAAAGTCATAAAATTCAGTTTCCAACTGTTTATTGGTTTGATTACCATTGATTATTTATGATTACTTTTGTTTACTAATGATTACTAATGATTAGTTATGATTACTTATGATTACTTAGGATTACTCTTGATTATTTATCAACGATTACTTTTGATTTTATACGATTAGTTATGATTACTAATGATTACTTATGATTACTAATGATAACTCCTGATTATTGTGATAACCTACGATTATATGATTGCTTTGCGGATATAAAAGTAATCTCTGATTACTTGTCACTTCAAAGCTTGTTGGAAACCCCTTCTTCAGTGTCGAGTGCTCGAAAGAAGATTGAAAGTTGAAAGAAGATTATTTGTTCACGATACCCAATCCCGCTGCGGTTTGCTTCTTTCTTTTTCACGTGATTCATCATTCTTTAACCTAGTGCTTTAGTTGCCATCTATTTAAAACAACCAAATGGGCAGGGGATTAAAAGCATTACATCCTACTCGAAGGAAGACGAAACCAGGGATTTTCACAGTGGTCAAAAGTTGCGGTTAAGTTTACCTTTGCACCCCCACATCGTTGCGGTCTGCTTCCGAAAAAGCGAAAGTTGAGAAAATCTCCGAAATAATCGAAAATAGACAATAATGATGATGTTTTGTGAGTTATCAGTATTTTAATTTGATTCTAAATATATTTCCAAACAGTTATACTTCTGTTGGAAACACATGTACAGACAACACTTTTCAAGACCTTTGAAGTCTGCCCCTTGAATTCTTTAATAGCATCCACTATCTGTTGTGCGCCTTTTCAGACTTGTACTTGTTGTTTAATTATCTTTCTATACTGGTACGATTTATAGTATATTTTGTCGTTGAAATAAGAATAACATAATCAATGAAAGTAAAGACATTATAATTTACTGTCAAAACTTCAACATAATGCGAAGCGCGGTAAAAATTAATGAAATTTATAGACAGGTGGTCGCTTGTAGTTTTCCCGTCATATTGGGTACTGAAACGAGTTGGGATGCTATCTAATGAAAAAGTTTTTGGAGATCGTTTAAATGTTTTTTGGGATGATCGTGATAAATCGCTATTCAGTAAGAAATCTGGTGGAGGAGTATTAATTACAATTTGTGCCGATTATGAATCAGAAAAAAATGACCTTGCGCTGAACTGGCCGACTTGACGTGCCGCAAGGGCTCAGTAGGGATTCTTTGTTAAGACCCAAAGCTAACAGTCGGTTCCATTTTGGTTATATCACATTAATTAGTAGAGAGGCGGAGCATGCATCTTCGAGCAAAGCATCAAATATACTATATCTAGGATGTTTTTTTCATTAGGGCGAATCTACAATTGAGAGACTCTCGCTGTTTACTTTCTCTTTCACCAAAAGCTAAATCATTTTCACATTTTTCGTTTGGCTGTTTGCCCAATATGCTAGCCAGCTCTCTTATCTAGCGATCTGTGTTAAAGAATCAATCCATAGTTTTATAATGGCGCTGTAATTAATGAAAAAGAACGAGGCAAGAGAGAGTCTCTCAATTGTAGATTCGCCCTAATGAATAAAAACCCTAGATATTAACAATATAAGTCACTTCACTTTTTTAAGGCGACCCTTTTTTGCGCTTGTGGCACCATAAGTGAGAAGCGTGGCAACTACTAAATGCACACGCTCAAACTAAGCTATCCAGCTTTCGTTTTATCTAGCGTAATATTGCAAAAGTACTCAACAGACAAATTGAAACGAATCACATATTGTTAAACTAAGGCCCAAACTAAGAAAACGATTTCCGAACAACTCGCCACAAATTCGACTTGTTGCCAGCTGCGAATGTCATGACAAAAGCAACTATGGTTTGCTGCAACTTGAGCAGGATAGGAAAAAGATCGTCTGTTGGAAAGAAAGTGAGATTTACGGCTTGCAAATATTATTTTTGACTATCATAGAATGATTTTCAAATATTACGAAGTAGAAATTCTTAGATAAAATTTTAGCATGAAAATGATCCTCAATTTACGCACTGGAAAAAAACCACAATATTTTTTTGATTTTAGTTGGCAACAAAAACGTTCGCAAAATTTTATTGTTGGCAAATGGTTGGGACAAACACATATCAACCCGTTCTTTTGTTGCAAGTTTTTCACGGTTTTTGAAGAAAAATTGATCCCTTGGCACTAACACAACGACTGCGGAAACGGAACCGAATTTAAATCATACTTGTCAAGCTGGTGTTGGTACCTTCCATTGTTAAGTAGCTCAAACAAGATGATGAATTGATTTATGTTGACGGAACTAAGGCCTGTACTCGAAAAAAATGCACCATTTTTATCCGTGTGTAACTTTTTTGTCCGTGGATAAAAATTTATGAAAATCTGAGTGTAACTAGTTTGAAGAAAATTGTTTATATGTGCAAAATTCATATCGGTTCAGCAATCATAGCAATCGCTTCAGTGGTTATGTGTGATGTCATCGAAACAAGAAGAAAATCGCCGGAGAATTTTGCGCGCCGTCATGGAAAATCCGACTACGACCATGAGATGGATCGGAAGACAACTGGGAATCACCCATACAACTGTGTCTCGGGTGGTAAAATCGTTTAAGGAGTCCCAGACGACCGAGCGGCGGGTTGGAAGTGGAAGAAAATCGAAGACAGCTGACCCTGTGAAGGCCCGGAAGGTATTGGATTATTTCAAGTGTAATCCGAACCTTTCGATTCACGACGCGGCTCTGAAGGCAAAGTGTTCCACCTGGTTCGTTCAGCAAACCATGAAACGAGCTGAGCTTGGTGTATTCAAGGTCCGCAAGGCACCGAACCGGCGTGATCAACAAAACACGGCGGCCAAATCCCGCGCATGGAGGCTGTATCGAGAGTGGTTAACGAAACCGATGTGTGTGGTTATGGATGACGAAACCTACATCAAGGCAGACGCAAAGCAGATACCGGGGCTAGAGTTCTACGTTGCCATATCATGGTTTGAAGTTCCGGAAGACATAAGGAAGAAGAAATTGGACAAATTCGCCAAAAAATACTTGCTCTGGCAGGCCATATGCCAATGCGGTAAACTGAGTAAACCGTACATCACAACGGGTACCATCAACAGCGAAATTTACCGCACCAAGTGCCTCCAGAAGCGTCTGTTGCCCTTCCTGCGGTCCCACGGAGGCGAGACATTATTTTGGCCGGACCTGGCATCACGCCATTACGCGCAATCGACGTTGGATTGGTACAGAGACAATAACGTTGTTTTTGTACCAAAAACCGCCAACCCCTCAAATTCACCAGAGATTCATCCGGTGGAATGATTTTGGGCCATAATGAAGGCCAAAGTTCGAAAATCGTCCAAGGTGTTTAAGAACGAGCTGGAGTTGAAGAAAGAGTGGATGAAAGTGACCAAAAAGGTCGACTCCACCATTGCACAAAATGAAATGAGGGGTCTTAAGGAAAAGGTGCGGGCTTTCAGCGATGGAAAAGAAATTGAATAGAGTAATTATGCCGAAACATCATCCATAGTTCATTCTCTGAAAGTTTCAAGAAAATCCGACTTAAAATAAATTTTTGGCGAACACTTTTGTCTGGTGCATTTTTTTCGAGTACAGGCCTTAATTTTGTTGCCCACCATCCCCCTCTCCTTTATTTTACTAAGAAAAGAATTTTTAAACCCCCGGCGGGGGGGGTGTTGGTGAGCGTGACTCCGCCGCGGCCCCCCAGTGGGTCTGCGTTCCATCCCCCGCCCCCTCGGGGGTTTTTTTGGGGGGAAAAAACCGGGCCCCCTCCCCCTCGGAAGGGAAGAAAAACCGTTGGGCCCCGCCCAAATTCCTGAGTCTTAAGCTAGGGTCCAGGGGGTGGAGTCGTCTTCCTGGCGTCGGTGATTGTCACCATGTGAGGAAATAGGCCGACGTAAAATAAAGACAAAAAAAGCATTCTTAAACTTCGCTGGCATGTTGTTGTTCACATGGTTCTACAGGGTTTATATTGATCACCATTATATTTCAGTTCTCAAACTCGTTAACCATATTCGTTACCCGTGACAAAGTCATAAATAAGTAAACATTAATTGGCATCAACGTCAGTGGCGTCAAAAATGCGTTACTCAATTATTTAAAAAATAAGTTTATATGTATTAGTTTCAAAAACTAATACAGATTGAATACAACTATTTTTGTTTCCTGACATTGCTTCATTGAGCATGAGCATGAGCATGAGCATGATTGACCGCCCGAGGTTGCTACTCCGTTGTTGCCAGATCAGCTGTTATTACACAGAGAACCAACAGATGATACTTGGGACTAACATACATCTTCAATGTGTAAAAACTGGTGATCCCAAACTAAGGCAATACCGGCGCCGGCCTCGCCCGTATGCAGGTCAAGTAGGGAATGGGTAGGAAAATGTTGGCGTGATACTCGCTTTATTGGAAGCCACGGAATCCACTGCACTTCCACGAGAAATCACTGGGATTTTAGATAACAGGATTGGGTGGCAGCAGGGTTCGTTTTGGTTAACGATAAGCTGTCAAGTGTAATTAGTACCGATTTCCGATTTGAACAGATTTAAACCAACAGTAAGGATGCTATTGGGGCCACTCACAAAGTGTGATTGTGGTTTTTTTCATTTGGGAAAACAAGATGATTTTAAATAATGCTGAAAAGCCGATTTTAACCGGTTCAAACCAACAGTAAGGATGCTATTGGGGCCACTCACAGAGTGCGATAGTGGTATTCCATTAGGAAAACAAGGTAATTCATCTCAACGCTTGAGAGCCAACTTGGTCCGATATACACCAACAGTACGGATGCCGCCTGAGTCTCTTACAAAATGGGACAGTGGTTTATTTGTGCCAGGATAGGGCCCGACGAGCATGGCGAACGAATAATTTGGATCCCAATTAATTATGTACCTCACCACCGACCGATCTTACCCGGCGAACCACGACTTCTGATGATCAACTGATCACTCGCGCAACGAACAATAGACAACCGAAACAATAGACAAAACGCTACGCTCGATAGCAAAATATTGCGGAACAAAGTATCGACACAACCGATTCAACCGATTCAACCGATGGTCGACGCAAACCTATTAAAAATTAATTTTATTAATATAGATACAATGGATAACAATTACCTGTCTTGCTCCACGTCCTTGAGAGCACTTACCACATCACGAATCGCCTGTACCCAACTCCGGATGTGTCCGTTTTGAGAAATAGAGAAATACCAGACACCGTCCTCAAAACTTGGTAGAAACAAACCATTTCAAGCTGAACTATGCATCAGGTCCCGAACAACACTGAGAGACTTTCCCCGTCGACCGTCTCTTTCATCAACAGCTTATCTATCAAACGATTTGCTGATGTTTTTGACATATTGGATCCTTAATTACACCTTATATTATTGTTCTGTGCGTTGAAAATACTTGAACACACTTGTTTTTACACAGCCGTAGGAACACAAAGAGAAAGTCGATGAAGAGAGCCTCCCAATGCCGTTGTTCTGCTTGATTTGTTGCCACATTAATCCGATCCGGCATGGGCTCGAAAACGATGCAATCCGCCATGAACGATGCACTTTCCTCCCATGATCCGATCATTGGGAGGAAACCGATCTTCAGCGACGTGCACACACCTGCAACGTACTCGTCCGGCAGCGCATGAATCAACGGTGCGGGAACCTTTGCTTGTACTTATAACTGACTATTTCGTTTCCGCCCAAAAATAGGCCCGTACCGGAAACATCACGGTGCAAAGAGAACACTTCTTCATGCTTATAAAGCCAGCTGGAAACATGAGATTTCTGCTAGGTTTCTTTCACATATTTGGCTGGCGTGAAGAGTCTCCCGGCTAAGAAACACCCGTCATCACCAATGTCACCAAGCAGCTTAACCGAAAAGGAGACAAATTTTTGAGAAAAGGTAAACAAAAAATGTTCTTCCAATTTTTTGAATTAAGCAAGGATTGAGCGTAAAGCTACACTACTGGCTCATCAAAGCTTATTGCAAAAAGGAATATATCTCGAGAACTTCTCCAAACAGACGCACCTGATCCTGCAAACAAAGAGGGGTAGTAAGATTCGAACGCAAATCTCTCAAGATCCTCCGCACCCTCCCGGAAAATAGCATCACCATCATGTTAGGGAAATGTTATTCCTTGTGTAGGTGGCCCTAGTTTACATGAAAGTGCTAAGGGTTTCAAGAATCCAACGATTGAATCCCACGTCCCCTCCTCGTCCACAAAAGCAGACACGTCCGGCCCAAAAATTACTCGAGATTTTAGTAAATATCCCGCGAAGCGAGGAAAAAAACGCAATGCGTATTCATGGCAACGATGGAAAAATAATGAAGTAATGGGCAGGAATATTTAATAAAATGTTAAACACTTAATGAACGTTTACTTATCTTGATGACGTTCCGTTGGTCCTCATCCTGTATCGGAATTGTATGGAAATCCGACCGTACAAAGTCTACCAGCATCATGATTTTGACTCCCATGCCAAAAAAGATACATCTCTAGTACTGCTGAAAATGTGTTACAGGCACTTCATGCGGAAACAGTAGCACAATTCTTCGTTTTTGAAAAACAAATATGCCCCACGGCAACTCGAACACAACGCGAAACGTAGATTTTATAAATTTATTACACCGCGACATTCTGATGCTAAATGAGCTAGACTACTCGAACAGCAATCGGAGCACTGCCACCACTCTCATTGCTGAAATTTCCGAAACCAAATTCACAATTCCACATATTCACAAATACCGATTTTTAACAAACAGAAAAAAAACGTGACAGCTCACGCAAAACACAACCGTCCGCGAGCCCAGTTTTGACGTAGGAATTTCGTAAGACTAAGTTGTTTGTGAATTTAATCTTGTTCTCGTTGGACCCATTGAAATGAGGAGCTCAGCTGCTTTTTGCTCGGCTATTCCAATAAGTTGTGCAATGTGGTCACCATTACGATTTAAGTGGATTAGTTTTCCCTCAGAATTTCAATGCGAATTCAACAAACTAAACTTTCGGTAGATTGACGTGATGAAACAAACAAAGCGTTAAATGTCAACAACCTGTTTCCTGACATTGCTTCATTAAAATGGAGAAAACTAATTCTCTTCTATGAGTAACAAAAAGCACATTTTGACATATCTACGTTATTCTCAATAGTGCTCCGAGAAAAATTATATGGTTGTACCGATAATTAAATCATCATCAAGATCATCAAGACTATTGCATATACTGTTAACAATTACCATGAAAATGGTAGGAGACATTTATTCATCATCTCATTTAGGACTATGGTCATGATTACAGGGACTATTTTGACACTATAGTAAATGTTGAATTAACTATTTTGAATGGTCATTTTGATCATGATTATAGTCGGTTGAAAATCATTATTTTGTCCTAGTCATCCTTATCCCCAATAATGGTAAAATTGACTATCAAACTTTTCTCTGTGTGAGCAAACAATACTCATAAAAAGAGTATATTAGTTTTACCGTTTATACACGGTAGAATGAAATAACCCAATTGAGAGTTAAAATATATTTTGATTGCCCTTTTCACCACCAGGTGGTTCTGTTGGCAGCGCTACTAGGGTCGCCTAACATGTAGAAGTGAAAAAAGGAAGTGACTTATATTGTTGATATAGTATATTTGAAAGCATGCTTCGATCCTATATAACAAGTTTGGAAACAATTCTAGGGTTTTTTTTTTTTTCATTAGGGCGAATCTACAACTGAGAGATTCTCACCGGGCTCACTCTCTTTCATTCATGAACCAATCACTTTTACGTTTTTCATTCTAATATTTGTAGAGTATGCTAGCCAGCACTGATGTGTTTCGATCTGCACTAAAGAATCCCTCGAAAGTTTTATAACGGCGCTGTAATGAATGAAAGAGAGCGAGCCCGGAGAGAATCTCTCAATTGTAGATTCACTCTGATGAAAAAAAAACCCTAGAATTATGAAAAAAATAATAAACCAATTCATCAAAGTTTCATATCCCGGGTCCAACTCAACAAAATCCCAAATAGTCAATTTTGTTTCATGCATTTTCAAGTTATTAGGCATCAAAAGTCTCCTCTTCTTGCCGCTTTTGGGACATTTCTAAGATTCAAGAAGCCTTGAACGCTTTTGCGCCAGCCCTAATCGTGTCCGATTGAGCCCAAATTTTGTACAGGGTGCTTTTTTCAAGCCAGTAATTTTTTTTATATGTCTCGATTAAAAAAAGTAGGTAGGCATTTTCTTTGCCACCCCCACCCCGTTCATAGGTAATGATTTACTAACCCCCGGCTTTATTTGTTTGGATCCATATACAATAATATAAAGTACTAGCAACTACGAAGTGTATGGTCGACTACGCTTAAGGCCAAGTAAACTCAATCTTGAATGAGCTTCAGCATTTCTTGTTTTTTTACCATTATTTTCTGTAAAATAAGATTATTTCAATGAAATTATTCAAAGATTTCGGTTTATTGGAAATCAGCCAGACAAAATAAAATCACTTCGAAATTAATGACTTCAATCAGTATCGTCCGGTCCACATATTGGCATCTTGATACCAGGTACCAGGTGATTACCCATCGGTTGCCTATTGATCTGTCAAATTTGGAAAACGTCTGCATTGAGTTGTCTCAAATTATAATGTAAACCTCCCGAATGGTTGACCGGATTGGAGAGAATGAAATCATTGGATATAGGACCAGCCAAAATAGATTCTTATGCGTTACTAAAGTCTAAAGAGCCATCCAAAAGTACTCAGACTTACTTACTTTTGACCAGGTTTTACCCATGCTGAAATACTTTAGATCAAATCTCAAAATTTAGTACGAAACAATTTCATTTTTGCTTTCAAGAGTGAACTGCTCAACCAAAAACCTTTTGTTCGTTAAACTCCTTTGGTCGGGTTCCATTCGGGTGATAAGTAAGCGCCGTTCCAATCAAGTTCAATTCAACTTTCCCACATCGAAGCTATGAAATCATCCACACATCTCAAGTTCCCGAATCCTGCAGAAGACATCAAATATACAAGCCCTTATCGCAAGAAAATCTCTAAATCAATCAGCTGTCTGTTCCCCGAGCTGTCATTCATCCAATTTTAGTTACTAGCCACCATCGTTCGATGAAACCAGGGATTATCTAGACTTTCCTTTTTCCAGCCTTTCTTTTACGATTCAACAATAGAAATGGCCATTGGGCTCCAGCATGTTTATTACCCGGTTCCGGTCTGTCGGTCAGCGACGGAAAAGCTTCTGTTTCTCCGTACCTTATGGAGCAATCGAGTATTACAGCTTCCCCTAAGCCAGCTGGGTGGAAATTGTAGAACATATTTTTTAACTCTCATAACACATTTTCCCATTTTCTTTAAAAAAAAAAACATAAAAAGGGAGGAAAACAAGCACTTGCTTCAAATGGGCCCGCGGGAAACCTGAAGCGGAATGAGTACTTTAAACAGTTCTTCGCACTGTCATCGTCAGTTTCTGTCTGGTGGTAGAAAAAAAAAACACGCGTTGCAGCTTGTGTTCGCCGGATTAGATAGCACCATAAAAGAAAAGCTGCTTTTCTGCTGCGAAACCTACAACTTTCTTGCATCTTCGCAGGAGTTGATATAGCTGCTGATGGTCGGTAAGCAGTTGATTCATTGAGAAAGGGTTTATGATTCAGTGGTGGGCGAAATTATTCCTGGCGCACTGTGGTCCAAAATGGCAAAAAGTGGAACCTTTTTACCTCGTGAGAAATCTTTTCATTTTAGCCATGACATATCTTTGGATGTATTGTTTATTCGACTATCCTCAATAATTTGAGGGTGTCAAAATTACGTTGTATCAATGAAAAATTAAAAGAAAAGATGAAAACAAGCAAGTGTGCCAAAAATATGAAATTTCTGTGTTCAGTATTATTGGATTTATTGATTTCATCAGGGGAAAGTACGATTAGTATAATCATGAAATCAAAACTTTTACTTGAAGCCTTGCAAAATACAATGAAATTGTAAAGGATCTATTTAGTGCCTTCTTGATATGCTTAGGTACAAAAGACTAATGTATTCTTAGTTCTTCGTATGTTAATTTTTATGATTTGACATTATGGGTACATTTTTATATTTCCATGTAATACAATGTTCTAAAACATTACCTAAGACATTTGCACATTTTCTACAACTTTGTTAAAGACAACAGTCTTCCATATCATCAAATAGAATAGTTAGTATTCTTTTTATTTTCACTACAGCATGATGAAATTTTGACACTTCCAAATTATGGAAGTCAGCCATACGTACAATACACCCTTATGCATAATAAGACTAAAAAGAAAATAATTCACACGAGGAAAATACTTTTTCCACTTTTTGCCATTTTGAACCAAAGTGCGGTTGGAGGTGCAACATGGCGATAAAAAAAACACAAAGTGTTGTATTTCCGTTCGCGCTCAATTCATGTTCAAGGGTATTGGGTAACTGGGAAACTTTAAAATGTCTCACGGTTCGTGTTAATGGTAATAGTGATGTCGAAGGCGTTTCTAAATATGGATTGTAGATTTTGTGTGAGTTGCAATTTTGTTGAAATAAACATGGTTGATCAAATGGAAGCCTTCCAAATATATTGATGTTTGACTTTCAAAACAAAAAGAGTTTACTTTCAGAGCAGATACCAACATTGCTCTTGCCATAAAATTCCTATGACTGTGATTTAAATAAAGAGTGTAGAGTTGCTGCCAATGACGTCTATATGTCCAATTGAAATGGGATTGAATCTAACTAGTTTTTGAAAACAAAAAAGTTTCGCAGATATGCAGTGTTCTGCGAATATAACTTTTGTTTTATGTACTCCCAATGTTTTAATGGTTTTATTTCATATGTTGATAAAGATATACAGAAAAGAATGATCAATTTCAACAGACGTCAAACCAACCGTCAACAATAAAATTATTTGCAATTTTTTATACAACAAACTTTATTTAGGTTATGTCTGGCTTTAATTTACATGAAATATCCCACCAAATAGTGCCAAATCTATCATTCTATGTATGTGCATTAGATAACGCTGAAAATTACATGCTTCTTTCGATCTGTGTAAAATAAAACCGGAAATGGACCGGATGGAAACGTTGGGAGTGGTGATGTTATATGATGTGAAAAGAAGCCACCACCAGTGCAGGGCTTGCCATGGCGTACAGTTCCTTCTAGTGGTAAGATCAAATGGTACATACCTATAATTTTCACTATTTCGTTGTATGAAGCGCCAAAAACGGTGGTGTGGACCCGTAAGCAGAAGTACTTACACGAAACCCACGTAAAGGATAGAGAATCTCCTTCCAACGAAACGCTCTTATTACCGGAAATGAACAGTAAGCAAAACACATTAGGATTTCCGTCTGATGGTTTGTTAAAAATGGGGTTATCAAACTCACTGTAGGCTGTCGGAAGATAATTAGACCTTCACTGATCTCGATCTGACGATTTACATCAAGTAAGGCATAATTGTCATCCATGACTTAGGCCAGATAACCACGAATCCCTCATCCAGCCTACACTTCGTCTGGCACCCTGTATTCCCCCATACCCTAGGTAATTGAATGTATATATGTAATGTACGTAATAGAATACAATATATTGTTGAAGCGAAACAGAATGCCGACGGTCAAATGAACCGTGAGTGCCCCAACATGTTCCACAAGACTCGTTGGTAGAACGGTCTCGCTTCACCCTACACAGTTAGACAGTCTATTTCGTTTCGTGTTCGGAATAGCGTGAACATATATGTATCTATAAAATATATCTGACATCTTTTGGATTGTCACTACAAAATAAAAAAATTAAATATGTATTAATATCTTAATAGTCCAGGAAATTCTGAAAATCACAGTAGATCAGTCCAATCAAAGAATATAAAATTTTAATGAAGAGATATTTAATTTGTTTGTTTTTTTTTCTTCTAAGAATTAACCGACTATTCTATAAGTCGAAGAAAGCAGTTTGATTGATCGAAGAGTCCGTTTTGATGATTCCTGAAGTAAATGAAGCATCAAATCATAATACCACTAAACACAAATATATAAATACAATTCTAAAATGCTTATAATCACATGCCAATCTTTGATATAAGAGTAGTTGAACATCAGAAATTGAATTTTAAAACTGTTTCACTGTTAAGCTAAAATGCAGAAAAACAATTTGATCATTACAAGCATTAAATTGCCATGCTACTCCATGCTCTTAAATGCAAAACTAATTTGAAATGCAAGGATGAACCCAAAGCGTGGTGAAATTATTAATTAAATTAGAATGGAGTATATATCCCAGCAAAGTAAAATAACAAACTGATATCAAATAAGTAGCAAGTTTTGTGATCTCAGATATAATTTTGATCTCACCTGTTATCGCATAACAAATTTAGCTATCAACATTTACTAATTTTGGTATCATCTGTTTTCAACTTTTAAAGACGTTTTTGACGAACATTACTGAATACAACCAGCATACTGATGAATGCAGAATATTACCAACATGTCATGGATATGAAATTGAGCCTCTCACCAGAAACACTACTTCAGTTATTAGTGCATGAATTTGATAGGAAGTTGGTAACAAATTACTTGAGATAATTTAATCACATCACAAAATTTGTTATCAAAATGAACTGATGATAACATATAAAGTCATCAAACAGTGATAATCAGATATTAGAACTTGTTATCACATTTTTTTTGTTGGGTGTTTGTATTGTTTTGATCTATTGTGATACAAAACTCATTTTTCTCTACCATTTCAAGGTGATGCTCAAGCTACTATGAGAAGTAACCATCATCGCATGATTTAGGGTATTATCCCAGTAAGGAGTAATGTGTCGTACAAAACGCACTACCTTACGAGGGCATAGAGACCATATTTCAAAGGGCTGTAAAAGCCTCTTATCGAAAAAAATGTGTTCTTGTGCTAAAAAGTGCAGCACAGTTGCACATTAAATGTTCAGAGGTTTCGCATTCCTCATTACAAAAGCGACAAATATCATCTCCGACTTAATCCATTAGTCTTAGATGATATTTAACGATACAATGTCCTGTAATTAGGCCTGTGTATGTGCACAGGTCTTTTTTTGACCAAACGAGAAGCTTCAGTGTATTCGATATGTTAGGCGTAATGAACTTCTTAGACTGCCGGGCAGTGGTGATTATATTCCAGTTTGTAATCACCATCTTCTTTTCCCAGTTCCTGAGTTCCATTTTGATTGCGCATGCAGAGACTCCGCAAAATGGCTCCGGGCCTAGAAGTGGCTTAGAAGATCCAACCCTAGCTAGTTCATCAGCTTTTTCATTACCATCGATTCCACAATGTCCAGTAACCCAGTAAAGATTAACTGTATTATTAAAACATAGCCGTTGAAGTAAAATGAGACATTTCCATACTAGTTTTGATGTAAATGTACAAGATTTCAATGCAGATAAAGCTGCTTGACTATCAGTGAAAATACATAAATTTGCATGTTTATAATTCCTTTTTAAGCAAAGGGAAGCAAATTCAACAATTGCTTGAATTTCAGCCTGGAAAATGGTTGGCCATCTACCCATTGAAACTGATAAATTGTTATCACTTTGGTATAAACCTCTGCTCGGGATACCCTGCTTGAACACGATCAACGAGTATATTTTCATCTCACAATTATGTGCTCTCAGGTATTGTTTCGGTCATATCTCCATGAGGTATTATCCAATCATTATGAAAATTTGCCGTCAACAGAACTGAAATCGGTTCACAAACGGCTGAGAAACCGATGTGACATTATTTGTGACACACACACACGCACACACAAACACACACACACACAAACACACACACACAAACACACACAAACACACACACACACACACACACACACACACACACACACACACACACACACACACACACACACACACACACACACACACACACACACACACACACACACATACGCACATACACGTGCTCAGTTCGTCGAGCTGAGTCGAATGGCATATGACATTCGGCCCTCTGAGCCTTGGATAAAAATTCGAGTTTTCAAGCGATCTTAATACCCTTCTCTTGGTGTAAGAAGGGTTAGAATACACTAAAACTAAAAAACATCGTAAATTCATGCTTAAAAAATACAAAATGTTGATTTTCTCAAAGGCACCCCCGATCCTCCATGATTAAAAAAAAAAAAAGCTGAAGTTATGTCCTTAAGCTGGTGAGGAAATAAAAATGGTCACTTCTTTAATTTCTAATTTTTTGTTTTCAAATATTTATGTTTTTTTGAAAATGTTTAAAATGATATTTTATACTAACATATGCTAAAAGTAGATTTGATGCATCCTTTTTAATTAAAAAGCCTACTAATTTTCTTCGTAAGCCTAGCCGTTCTCAAGTTATTGCGAATTTTAATAACAGAAATTTATGTTATTGCAAATTTGTTGGCCCTTTTTGATTGTTAGTCGTGATATCCAACACATCACCACAAATCCAACAAAATGTAATGTATATCATAATAGATTATTGAAAAACAGGCCATTTTTTTATCAGACACGGTGGCAGTCAGACTTACCCGTTTCTGTTTGGACGCGATGGAAAAGAATCAAGATGATGCTTTTGGATATGTGTGTGTTTCGGATAGTTTTGTTTAGGGAGAGAAGAAGCAGTATTTCATACAATGTTTTTTTTTTTAATTTTCATTAAATTGATAACATTTCAGATCATTTTAATACATTAAATATTCATCATTAGAATTAGAAAATACCTGAGAGATCGCAGCAAGCCGTGCATGGAAACTGGCGTGTTTTGTTTTGGCTGCGTCATTTTCGCGAAAAATAAAATCAAAAATATATTCCTAATTCAATCAAAACGAACAGTGAAATCATAAAATCTACACGTGTTTTGTAGTATCTTACATGTTGTGAATATAATCGATTCCTTCCCGAAATTTGTGATGGTCGGTAGTTGTTCCCCGTTTTTTTTGTGCATCGCCCCCGCACCCGGGAAGAGTTAATATCAGTTTAGTTGTGTTTGTTAGTGCTGTTAGTATTGTGCCACGTGGACATAAATGATTATATTAGAGTATTTTTCCGCTTTGTGGTGAGTGAATTGATTATAAGCAGTTTAGAATTCGATATAGAGTCGCCTCATAGCGGGAATTTTGAATATTGAGAGAGTGGGGAGAGAAAAAAGAAAACCAGTGCAATGTAAAAAACGGCCAACCTGATTCAATAACTGTTTTTGTTTTTTTTAACGTAGGACTACGTTTCTCTTTTCTATACAAAGTGTGATTTCAAAATTTTGAAAAATGAGAGCGTTACGCAAAAATGAAAGGTTTTTAAACGCTAATTACTCTCGTTCGACTGACAAGAATAACTTCATTTATACACCATTTGATCTGAAAAACTTACAAATGTTTTGGATTTAAATTTCAATTAAGTGCTACTTGTACAAGTAGTTCAATTTTTTACTTAAAAATGACCTACTTTTGCTCGCATACAAATCTGCATAAGAACAGGTTGAAAATATGGTTTTCCCTTTCCAGGTCTTCAGAAACGGGTAACCAATGGTTCAAATTGTCTTCTTCTTTTTATTTCATTTCGTTTCATTCCATCTTCAATACAGCCATAGCCACACCCCTCAGCAGCAAATTTATTTTGCTTTGTTGCCGGTGCCTGGTTTTATAACTGAAGCACATCCCCTTTTATGAAATTTGCTTCGAACTGCATGTTGTTGCCTCTCTTCTTTCGAGGCAATGCTATCAACGCCAGTATAAAGCACACGATTCGAACCAAAATGATTTCATAGGGATATAATGTAATGTTTGTAATGTAATGTAAATAAATGTTTACATCAATCGGTTGGAAATTTTCTCGTATATAAATTCAATGATCAAAAATTATCCGTTAACAATTTTAAACTATTGAAAGTAACGAAAATGAAAGTTGGTGTCTTAAAATTTTGTTTTGCAGGCTAGATTTCATGAATTCACAGTACTTTCCTATCACAGATTTCAAATATGTGCAAATTCACATATAAAAGGAAATTTTCTCATTCGTATTGCAGTATTGGAGTGTGCGGAGCAACGAGCCAGTATTCAGCACTGAACGATATAAAAGGGGGGTCTCCCACTGATTGGCTCTGCGGTGGCAAGGCTAAGCAGCCATTAATTATTCAGTGGTGTAGTACTAGGCAGTCGGTTAGGGTTAGGGTCGGCTAGAGGTGGGCGCAACCACGAGGAAGCGAAATAAGGTGCTTGTGTGTGTGATCTTGTTGGTAGTCATCTTTGGTAAGGCGAAACGTGCAACGGCTGAAATAACCTGCTTTTTCATAAGACCGAGAAGGTTTTAATTATACGGACGATTTCAAATCTGTCCTTTTTAGGACGACTAATTCAATTTTGAGAGGGTTTGTTTGATTGGAATTTATTCAACATTACTATCCAAGTACTTATCAATTGACAGCCAGCGGTGGCTAAAACAATTTAAGTTTCCTCTTCGTTGCCTTCCCGTGAGCATTGTGTACATTTTTCAAATGGCTGCCGTCATGAAAAATTTAAACACCGGACGCTAATAACTCGAATTTTTCATGATTGATTTATTTGTGAGATTTTTGCTCTAATCAACTAAAGGTTTTTACGATTGCCATTTTGTTTACTTAAGTATTTTAAATTTTACAAACAAAAGATAAATATATTTCGCGTACAATTCATCAATCGGTATCGGAAAATTTTAAAGAAAGTTGCGTTCCGGCAAGTATCAAGAAATTTCCTACGTTTGATTTTCGCTTTGATTTTCGAAAAGGATATTCCGAAGTTACATTCTCTGCATACTCTCCAATTAGTACAGTTATGAATAGTTATTCTGTTGTTTTAACGATTTGCGTTGGATAGAGTTTTCAAGGAAGATATAACTTTTGAGAAACTGTGAAAGTGAGAATAAGTACGATGCCGAATCGTTTAGATGCCAAACGTATGCGCAAATTTCGGAAGCGCGTTAAAATCGAACATAAGGAAAATCCTCCGACCATGTACCGATGTCGAGTGAACTCGTAATTATCAGATGAAGTTTGTCAGAAGCAGATAATTTCTCATCTCCATGCGAGGCGCTAGGAGTGGACGGTAATTTATTGCTAGAACGAATAGACATGAAGAGAAAGTGTATTGATAGTTCCGTATTGGGCAACGGCAGGCTTTGAAAATTGAAAGATACAGGTTTGAAAACGAGCAGAGGGCATTGAACGGTAGTATCCGATCAGGCACATAACCCTTCACCATACTACCCCATGCAGGATAGGCAAGGAGAGGAAATCTCTTTGACTGGTAAAAAGTTATGCAACCGATCGGGCTCTTAAACAACCTATTGCTTTTTTCTAGTTCTAGCGATTTGTCCTTCTCCCAATACTGCCTAACACGGGTGAGAAATTATCTCCCGCTATTGGGTTTTATTTTTAGCATGCACCGCCTATTTCACACATTTGTGGCAAAACTTAAAAGTTGCCAACTACTGGTTGAGATGCTGGAGAATGGCCTTCAACTTGAGGCCGTATCATCATTTAAACCTTTCTGAAGAGTGTACAATAGAATTTCCTAATTTTCATAATGCATACTAACATATAGGGTCCTCCCTTAGCTCAGTCGGTAAACGCGCGGCTACAAAGCAACAACATGAATGAATAAGAAGAAGACTAACATACTTTCTCCGATATGCTAATCCAAAGTCCGATTAGAAAAGTACTTGCGTTGCAACATAGTTTGAAAGAAACATTTATTTTTCTGCATTATCTAAGGGAAGGTCCATTAATTATGTCACGCAGTAGGGGGGGAGGGGGGTTTGAGGAAACGTGACGATCCATACAAAAAAATTTGAAGGTCCATACAAAAAACGTGACATGGGGGGGGGGGGGGTTACAAAAGGTCAATTTTTGCGTGACGTAATTAATGGACGTTCCCTAATGCGTATAAAGGGAATGCTAGATTTGACACAATTTAATGGAATATTTCATTTAAATGTAAACCTGATATCACTGAAATCAGGCCTGTTGTATGAAAGGTTGCAAACAATTTCTTTTTTTACGTTTGTTTTGGCTTTCAATTGAACAACGGAGAATTTTACGCGTCTGCTAAAATTCCTTATTATTTTTCCTGTGAATGTTCCGCTACGAAACTAACGAAACTAATCAAACGGTTTAACGTAGTCTACGTCAACCGGTCGTGTGTTAAACACAATCCCACTGATTTTTGTATAATTTATTGGCCTGCCGTGATTTATGGATATCAGGATTTATCAGGATTTACCGAACAATAGTTTCAGGAGCTGAAAATAGGTTGCGAGTGACCCGTGAAGATTTTTTTCGTTTTGACAAGCAGTGATAATGTACTTTTATAAAGGGCCTATGTAAAATGGTATTTAATAAAAATGCCGAAGTCATGATATGTTTATAAACGGCATTTCTGTTTAAAATATTGAAAAACTCAGCGCCGCATGTCAAGAGAATCGCCGCACGACTGTAGTTGAAATTAAATATTGATGGGATTGCCCGCAGTTAAAGTTTTTGGTGCATTGTGCTTTGATATTTTTTTCTCTTGAATATATGAAATTAAGATGATATATTTACATTTACTGAAACTTTTCTTACATGGTACAGATATTTTTTTAAATTAGTTAGTACAGAACGACTATTTCAACTACCAATACTGATGAAAATGCAGTACCACTTGGTCAGCACTATACAAGTCATATTCATCCGTCATTGCGTCCAATTTCACCCAACGCCAGGCTCAAGCAGGGAGTGAAACCCTCACAAAAGCATTTAAACGTTGATGAATTAATTTAATTTCCCCAAAAGTCTTCCATTTTTTTACATCCCGACGCAACGATTCGTTTATCAGAAAGGTAAACATGAATTGTAGCATCCGGCCAGGGTGTTTCCACTTTGAGCGTTTACCTACTCTCATTCGTGTTCATGTTATTCCGCTTTCACACTTTGGGCAGAGGACTAACTTTTTTGTCTGAAACCGGAAAATTCGTTTGCTCTTTTCTTGCTTTTGTTGGAAATTTAATTTCACCCGTTTTGAGTCGAACTTTTTTCCCCCCGCAAGATGGTTTGCTTCCATGTAGGCCTATTCGTTCATTGTTCGGAAGCGTGCATTTGATATATTACGGAAGTCCGTACTACGTTTTGGTTTTGACGGCACATGAAGGAGGTCCTATGGCTGGTTTGAGGAGGGGCGTAATTAAAATTTGCCTCATAATTCTGGTTGCCTATGACCAGACAGTTGGTTGAAGAGATGGGTGGGGGACGGGGGCTTTGGGGGTGATCATGGTGAGGACAGTTGCAAAATGTTCATGTTCGTTCTCTGCCGGTTTTTATTTTCAAAGAAATGTTAAGTAATTTGGAGGAAAAAAAGCTTTGGGTGGATGGGGTGTTTAAATGTTGGTAATACATATTATATTAGCGGCAAAATTAATTTAACAGTTTAAAGCTTGGAGGGAGGCACTACAAGACTTGCTAATGATGCTCGTCCGTGGTGTGGAGTGGATTTTGATGTTTTCGTTGTGGCTTGACAATTTTCTGTGCAATGTTATTTCCAGAAGGGAAGTAAATTGGAGCTAAAAAGGTTACTAGGAAAGATTTCCGACAGCCTACTAGAGACGTGTTTTGTTTAACATAAGAAACCCCTCTAATTTAGTAATGATCATATAATACTATTTTTCTATGAGGATTTATTGATTCTCGGAAAATACTTCAAAAACGTAATTTCAATCCTATCGACGAATTTTGAGCTATGATATTTTCAGTTTTTTTTTTTCAATCTCAAATACAGAGTCCCTTTTCAAAAGTTATTTTCTAGTCACTAAAATCTCTAGACCGGTAAAAAGTACATCTTTTCCCAAACAGAAGAAATGTTTGCCAGAGGATTACTCAGTGGCATAGAATGTGTTCTTAACCATGAAATCAGCTGTAATTATAGAGAGAACCAACAGATGACGCTTGGAACTAAAACGCATCCTCAAAGTGTAAAAACAGGTTATCCTAGATGTCAAACAAGACAATACCTGCGCCGGCCGCGTCCGCTTGCAGGTCAAATAAGGAAAGGGTAGGAATTTGTCGACGTGATACACGCTTTATTGGTAGCCGAAAACACCTCTGCACTTCCAAGAGAAATCACTTGAATGTTGGATAACAGGATTGGGTGGCAGCAGGGTTTGATTTGGTAAATGGTAAGCCGTACTAATTAATACTAATTTTCAATTTGAATCGATCTATAGCAATAGTAAGGATGCTGTTGGAGCCACTCACAAAATGGGATTGTGGTTTACATGTTACAAGATATGCTGGTATGGTGAATGAATAATCACACGTAATGATGATCCCCACCACCGACTCTCCACATTCGGTGAACCACCGCGATGCAGCTTTATTGTTTTTTTTTTCTGTGCTCACTCGATCACCGCGCCACCGAACTATAGATAACCTATAGGTAACAAAAAACAATAACAATATTCCACCACACCCCCCACAACACCCCACCCCCCATCAATTCTTTTTTTAAAACTTTTTCACACCCAAAAAGTTTTGAAAAAGTTTTTTTTTTGAGAAATCACTTTTATTGCTCAGTAAAGATGATCGCAGCAAGCCGTGCTTGGAAACTGACGTGTTTTGTTTTTGCTGCATCCTTTTCGCGAAAAATAAAATCAAAAATATATTCGTAATTCAACCTAATCGAACAGAGAAATCATAAGTTCTTCACGTGTTTTGTGTAAGATGTAGTGAATACAATCGATTCCCTCCCAAAATTTGTGATGGTCGGTAGTTTTTCCCCGTTTTTTTTGTTTTTTGTGCTTTGCCCCCGCACCCGGAGGAAGAGTTAATATCAGCTTAATTGTGTTTGTTAGTGCGGTTAAATTGTGCCACGTGGAGAAAAATGATTGAATTAGAGTATTTTTCCGCTTTGTCGCGAGTGAATTGATTATTATAAGCATTTTAGAAGTCGATATAGAGTCGCCTCATAGCGGCGGATTTTTATTATTGACAGAGTGTGGAGCGAGAAAAAAGAAAACCAGTGCAAAGTAACAAACAGCCATTTGCTGGTGCGAAGCAAAGAACGAAGCTAACGCGCATGCGTGCGTGAGTGACTGGCATATAATTTCAGAATAGATGGAGAGCTGTGAAGTTTTTTTTTCTTTCGTTGCACAATGATTATGATTTTCGAGTAATTTTTTTTCTCAGAAGTGCTTTTTTAACCTGTAATTGTCGTTGTATTACAATTGTGCGCGAAGTACTAATTGAATTCGGGCTGTTCCATTCGAAAAGGATGATGTGAAAATATTTGCCGAGTAACGGAGTGTAGAGACATAAAAGCCTCCTTAAGCATCACAAGGAAGCCGTCCAAATGAAGACTGTATATCAGCAACAAAATCCGGTGAGGTCTATCTGATTATAACTAAATTTGAACGATACTGCTAAATACGTGCCATCCTCAAAACAGTAAGATTTGATGATGGAAGTGTATGCACAGTACCTATATCCATTTGATGTTCGTACTGTGTCTATGCGGGGCTTGTTGTAAGTGAAAGTGACCTCGGAATGGACGTGAGTAACCAGGCATTCTGAAATGGGTCACTGGAACCCAACAGAGCTATCACCTTCCAACTCCCGGGCTAAAAGTGTTTGTCGATTCGACAACAGTTTGTTTAACTGCAAACATTTTTCTTCCATAAAAACACCGCCGGACGGTGGGCGTTGGATTGTATATACACACATACACACACACATCTTTTTTTTTCCCGAAAAACCCCCCAAAAAAAATACACCGCCCCAGCTCCCCCCCTTTTTTCCCCCCCCCCCGGTTTCAAGAGCCCCGCAAACCCCCCCCCCCCGCCCAACCCCCTCCTTTTAAAAAAAAATCCCCCCAAAAATTTTTTTGGCACGAAGGATTTTTTTCTGGTGAAAAGGGTAGATTCTGCAACAATTCGTACCCCCAATGAACTGATTTGCGCTATGGTTTTCTTTAGCTGTTTGAATAGCTGCATTGTCTTGATGAAAAATGTTTCTTCTTTTTCTGCAAACCCGGCTTTTTTCCCAAATTGTTTCATCTAACTGGTCCAAAAGGTCAAAATAATAATCAGAGTTGATTGTCTTACCAGTTTGGAGATAATCTATCACTAAAATTCCTTTTGCGTCCCAGAAAACTGACGCTAACACCTTCTTGGCCGATTTCTGGACACGAATTCGCTTCAGAGCGGAAGTGCCTGGTTCACACCACTCCTTAGACTCTTGTTTCGATTCAGGATCAAGTCTCATCCATAGTGATGAAACGACGCAGAAAATCCTTTTAACGCTTTCAAAATGGCCACAAATGTTGCTCAGAAAGTCGCATTCGAGCGTGTTTTTGTTGCATTGTTAGGAAATGCGGCACCCATTGCGCACACAGTTTTTTGAAACTCAAAACTTCAGCCAAAATTTGCCTTGTTGTTCCACGTGAGATGCCTATGGTGTCAACTATCACATCCACAGTCGATCGGTGATCTTTCAAAACCATATCCTGTATTTTCGCTATGTTTTCTGGTGTTGATGCGTGGATCGTCTTCAACACTTGTACGGCCACGCTTAAGCTCCTAAACTCATCGGTGAATGGTTGGAAATGAAGGAGAAGACTCTTTTAATACTTTCACCATCTTTGCAACCGGTAAACCTTCCAAAACAAAGAATTTCATCACTGCACGATATTAGGATTATTCTATTATTAAAAAAAAACACTGACATGTCAACTTCAAATGGCTTGTAAACAAAGAATGAATTGACAAATAGAACTGAAATTGTCAGTACACTCTTATGAAAGAATTGAAAATGGTTAAAATGGAGTAGACATTTTGGTTTTCCTACTGCTCCATAGATGTCGCTTTCAAAACTTTTTGACTAACCTAGTATTTTACTTCTGTACCTAATATCTGCAAGAAGCAAGTTGAACGTCCTGAAGAAAAGTATAGACCTTCAATAACGATTGAAGGATTTGGCGAAAGCCGGCGCCGGTGGTGTAGTGGTAAGCGTGACTGCTACTTGGCACCCCAGTGGGTCTGGGTTCAATCCCAGTCGAGGTCGGTGGTTTTTCTGAGGCGAAAAAATCTGGTCAAAGCTTCCTTCGGAAGAGAAGTGAAACCGTTGATCCCGGCTCATGTGTTGATGAGTTTGATATGTAGGGTCCAGATGGTGGAGTCGTCTTCCTGGAGTCGAGCTCTCTGGCAACTTTCTGCTTCGTGTTCCCGCTGTAGTCAGTAGAAGTGTCCACGGATTGATTTTCTTCAACCGATCTTACAACAGCTGTGTTTTTGTTGTAGAGTAGCTTTAGCTGTATGTTTTAAAGGATGTATGGAATCACATTGCGCCACACACATAAACTCGGCAAAATTCGCCCGTTCAACCAATCATCTTCAAACTTTCAGGGAGTAAAATAAAACATTTTTTAAATTTTTTTTTTTTTTTTTTTATTTTAATTTTATTATTTTATCATCAAACACGACCCTACTCCTTTTCTCCCCCCCCACAAAAAACTCAACAACATTTACCCACACTATTTTTTTCGCGCCCCTCTCTTTTTTTTTTTTTTCCCCCCCCCCCTTCTCTTCCTTTGGTGCCCCCCCAAAAGCCCCCTTCCTGATGGCCCAGTACTTTTCAATTAGCCGCAGTTCCGGTGCTTCAGCACGAAATTGACTCGAAAAACCTCTTTCGAGTAATAAGGAGTGTATCGAATATAAGCTATCCACATACATTTACGTTGTACGCATGTATTTGTGATGGTTTTTTATGCTCTGAACACTGCATGCTGTGCGTTTGACTGTCAGCTTTCTTTTGTTTACTTGTTTGTGCGGTTCAAATTCTGCGTTTTCAAAATGTCGCGTATTGAAAAGGAAGTGAAAATTAAGGTTCTGGACACATGGCTAAGTGAGAAGGGTATTACTATGCGAAAATTGGCGAAGTGGTTTGGAATTCATCATGCGAGTGTTAAAACCATCATTAATAAGTTTGGGGAACACTATTCTTTGGATGAGCTACCAGGAAGAGGCAGAAAACCCGGTTCTTCCAACCCGAAACTGAAGCAGAAAGTGGTATCTCTAATCATGAAGAACAAATCAATGTCAATACGTGATTTGGCCAAAAAAGCAGGAACGAGTGTCGGAATGATCCAGCGTATCAAGAGGCGAAACCACCTGAAGACCTACAAGAAGCAGAAAATCTCGAAACAAAGTGCAGAACAGAAGAAGCGAGCAGCAACAAGGGCCCGGAAATTGTATTCGCGTCTTTTGCAGCGTCCGGATGCATGCGTTTTGATGGACGATGAGACCTATGTAAAAGAGGACTCAAAAACCCTTCCAGGTCTACAATACTTTACTGCCGTCATTGGGGAGGATGTGAGCGATGCGGACAGGTTGATTAAAGTGGAGAAATTCGGTCGAAAGGTACTGGTATGGAGAGCAATATGTTCCTGTGGTTTGAGGTCAACCATTTTTGACACTACCGGAACTATAAATGCGGAAATCTATCGATCTGAGTGTCTCCAGAAGAGATTGTTGCCTTTATATAAGAAGCATAGTACACCTCCACTGTTTTGGCCGGATTTAGTGTCGGCTCACTATGCCAAAACCACTCTCAATTGGCTTGCGGAAAAGGGTATAGATTTCGTTGAGAAAAATATCAATCCACCAAATTGCCCTCAGCTTCGACCCATCGAACGTTACTGGGCAATCGTGAAGAGGGTCTTCAAGAAGACTTGTAAGGCAGCTGGGAACATGCAGGAGTTCAAAAAAAATTTGGGCTCAAGCGTCCAAAAAATGCGATGCAACACTTGTCCGGAACTTGATGAAGAGCATTCGATCCAAAGTTCGAAAATTCGTGAAGGAATAACTTAAATTTCATCCGGTCTTCATTATGTTCAAGTTTAACCTCGTACAATAAAGGATCAATTTTTTGTATGAATAAAATATCGGTTTTCAACATAATTTGAAAGAAAGTTTGTGGATAGCTTATTTTCGATACACTCCTTAGCACGAGGTCAGAAAAGGAAGTAGACGCTTTTGGAGGCATTTCTTTAGGTACAACCGCCCATTGACCGTTCCAGTTGTCACGAATGGGGTGTTCCGCTTTCCACGAGCAAATTGCTTGCCAAATCATATAGTTTTTGGCAAACTTTGACATCTTCTGCTTTCTAACGTCCTCAGGGACATCGAATTTATGATGAGCAGTGAAAAACTGGAGCCCCAGAAGCTGCCGGAAGCCTGCTTTTACATACGTCTCATCATCCATAACGAGGCAATCTGGTTTCGTCAACATCTGGATGTAGAGCTTCCGTGCACGTGTTTTACCTACCGTATTCTGCCGTTCATCGCGATTAGGCGCCTTTTGGACTTTGTACGTGTGTAGTCCTTTACGTTTTTTCGCATCTTGCACGAAAGTTTTGGTTAGATTCAGTTTCTTCGCCACATTTCTAACTGAACTGTTGGGATACCTCTTGAAAGCTTGAAATACCCGCTTGTGATCCTTAACACTATACGGAGATCCATTTTTCCCACTTTTTTCTTTCCGATCGATGGTCAAATGTTCGTGGTACCGATTTAAAACACGAGACACCGTAGAATGTACCATTCCCAGCTTCCTGCTGGCACGATGAGAAAGATCCGGATTTTCGAGGTACGTGCGCAAAATGTCTTTGCGCCGCTGCTGTTCTTCCGACTCCATCCTTGCAACGATTGCACATCTGCTAGTGAAACTTGCACATTGTAAACAAATACACATTGAACTAATTCCACCCAAAATTTCAATAGAAAATACCCAACGGGTAAAAAGTTACAGCCATTTAAAAGTGGTGCAATTTGATTCCGTACATCCTTTAGCTACATTTCAAAGAGAGCAATTGCAGTGATCCAAGAGTCTGGTTTGATGATTCCTGAAATATATGGCTTATCTTACCATAATACGACTAAACACAATATTCAAATATAATCCTTCACTGCTAATAAGCACATGCCAGTATTTTATGAATATAGTAATTGATGTTCTGAAGTGCAAATTAAATTAAATGTTATGCTGAAATCCTGAAAAAAAAATCGAGCCTTTGATGCTTGTCATGTTGCCTCAAGCTCTTAAGTGGGTTTGGAATGCAAAGATAATTCCAAAACGTGCTGAAATTATTAATAAAATGAGAATGGAAAATATACAATATGATTGAAAGGTACACGATCTTCAGTCGCACCTCCTCACTTCGCTATTGTCAGACTGACAACATTGCCCAGGCTGCGCCAACCAGCGTCTCCATGTTTCAGCTGGCAGTATTTTGTGATAATTTGACTCGTGGAGGCGTGAGGAAAGAAATTGTGAGGACCAGAGGTCGGTCGCACCCTCCTTCGAAGTTGTCAACTCACCATTTGAAGCCCCGGAAATATTTCTACGCATCGATACCGATACCAATGTTGATTATGGGTCACATTTTATTGAAAAATTCATAAATTTTAAGCCTTGTCTTAAAAACCAATTACACCGAAAGAAATTGGTTGATGATTTGGTAAATAATATATTGTTATAAAATTTGTAACCGTTAGTTCCATATTTAAACTTGTTGGCTCCACCAAAAGACGCCAATATCCCATCCTGTGACACCGTTGGAACCGTTGGTACTCATTTTTAGGCTTGGCGAGTGAGTGAGAACAGCCTCATGATGTGCCACCTAATGCTTGAACATGTGAGTAATGGATCATTCCAGTTTTTAACTGGAGCTAGAATGAACTTTCTCGCCCAGTTTAGAAACTCGCACACAGACTCAGACCCACAGTATCAAGACCAGATGAATCAGCAGAGTGAGATCCTAAAACGTCAACCTTCGGGTGTGTTCGGCATATGCTTGATTCCTGAGGGGTTGACTTTTCTGCGATGCCGAGCCAAGTCTTTCCTAGTGGCGACTCCGGAACGGAGTAGTAGTGTCCGTAAATTTTTCTAGGAAAGTAGTGAAGTTTAAGGGTTTTAGTTCTTGGTTGTGCTTTGTAGCGTCCTTTAGCATATAGGAATGAGTTGAAAGAGATGAGAAAATGAATTCAATCAAACACATCTTTTGTCAAATTGCGTATTTGTCAATTTCAGGAAACATAATTTTACACGAAATCTTTCTTTACGTTCCGCGACTTTTTACAAACTCTCGTGTAAAATTCATAATTTCTAAGTGTGTATTTCAAATTTGTAGCGAGTGTTAAGGCACTGAGAACAATAGTACCGAAGAATCGGTTCAAAGAACAGAAGGTAATTGATTGTTAAACTTTGGTAACCGGTTGGTGCGTCTAGAGAGTTCTAGTGACGTCACATGGGTGTACTAATTGGGGTACAGGTCCCAGGCCTTCTTTCTTGCTCTTTTCTTCATTTTCGAAAGCAGGTGTTCAAAACTGAGGACAGAAGTGCTGTATGGTTCGGCGTGGTTTCGGGTGCGTCGACTGCCATTTTGTGGAACTACCTCACCAGCGCAAATCCTTATCCAGCATCATCCGCCATTTTCCGGATGCGTTTCCGTCGCCATCATCCAAACGCCGTAGCGACACAAACGAAAGTTACCGCCACAGCTACCTCCACCGCCATAATTAATTACCGAGCATAGCACTAGCGTACAACATTTCCTCTACTATTTGTGTTGTTCGCTTTGTTTCGGGCTCAAAACGGAGCCACCAATCCTCGCCTTTCTGGAGTTTCCCCAGAAGAGTTCGGAAACATTGTTGGCTTTCGGTTTTTTTTCTTACTTTGGGTTTGTCTGCGGGACGATTTCAAACCAGAATCTGATGCTGCTTGTAATTTCAGGTCATTGGTGCGTGATGTGAATAACGGAGACAAACCGTTCAATGATCCGGTTAATTCTTTTAAAGTATTAAATCATGGCACAAAAATGTTCGAATTTTGTTACTCGCAAATTTAATGCTCAAAAACTGTACGTTGAACTTTAAATTCAACTTTTTAAGTGATACCGGACTACGCAGCGTAGGACATGGAGTTCATTTGCTTATAATATTCATAATTCTGAACATGTTGACAATTATGTATCCTTACAATATATGTTGTCGAAGACCAACGGCTAATTTTATTTTCAATGTTCATAATCATTCGGAGATACAGGAACAAAATGTATCCTACAGGATCAGAATGAACTAGTTTCAACGACTACAAGTCATCAAGGCAATAGCCTTTTTTCTTGGTGATGCTTACTAACCTAACTAATCAGAACAAGGCTGCAGTGGCATTTGATGTATACAGAAGTTGTCTCCATTCTACTCGGTCCATAGCTGCACCTCACATGCCTCGTAGTCTACGAAGTCTCCGCAGGTCGTCTTCTACTTGATCGATCCACCTTGCTTGTTGCGCACTTCTTTTTTTTAGATAATCATTTTATCTGGGCTGTCGTCCGACATTCTAACGACATGCCCAGCCCATCGTAGACGACGAATTGTACGATGGGATGTTCATGGTTCATTCACCTCCTCCACGTTTCGTCTTCTATCTGCACTCCACCGTAGATCGTACGCATAACAGATACGTAGATAAGTCTTTGTCCTGGTACATGCAACTCGAATTAAACCCATATGATTTTAAGTTAGTACCAACTTCCAAAATATAAATGTATAAATTTGACAGCTGTCGGACAATCAGTTTGTGAGATATTGTGTTTTGAGTAAAGGCAACTTTTTTTATTGGGAATTTTTTATGTTTAAAACGGATTTCATGTGTTGATTCATCACTGCTTTTTGATGGGGAAAAAAATACTGTGCAAACCAAACAATGGTTTGATAAATGTTACCGGGACTTTGCACCAGCATTATCAAATATAAAATATTGGTTTCGTGAATTTAAACGTGGACGTACAGGCATAGACGATGTACAACGCAGTGGACGTCCAAAAGTGGTGGTTACGCCAGAAAACATCGAAAAATCCACAAAATAATTTTGAATGACCGTAAAGTGAAGTTGAGCGAGATAGCTGAGACTCTGAAATTATCAAAGGAACGTGTACAAATTGATCCTCAGAGGTACCTGGAAGCTGTATGAGGCTAGCCAGTGAGTCTTATAGTCCCTATTTTGTGGTGAAATCGTCTTTGATCCTTACTACAGGTTCCCTCAAAAATGTTCCGGGAGTCGCCAATGTAGCCAATGGCTTTCTTAAGTCTATCAAAATCATAATTATGAATTATCATGAAGATAAGGCTGCCGCACGGCATGTTTTGGGATAAATGCCTACTACAGGTTCCCTCGGGGTCGTTCCGGTGGTTCCAAGAGTGGCCAATATGGTCAAGGATCCACTTTAAGTTTATAATAAGGTTTTTGATGAAAAATCATGAAGAAAGAGCTGTCACGTGACATGCTTTGAGTAAAATAACGAGTTGACCACATCCAGGACTCTTTATCAGAACCTTTTCCATGGAAATGGCTATATCTCGGTCAATTTAAGGCCGATTCCTGTACTCGACATTTCATTTGCTTGGAAAATATTTTGTTCCTTTACGTGTGTTTGCTAGAAAAATTGTTTGACAACGGCATCTTGTACAACATCTCATCACAAATTCAACAGGTGAGATAGCCTCTTCGGAAACCCGGAACAACTCCGGTGTCCGGGGGCCATGGCCAATTATTAAATCGGATAATATTTCATGAAGTTAGAGCACTAAAAATTTGATCAAAAATTTGCCTGTCCCGATCATTTTGTCTATCCCCTGTACATCATATTATTCACGAATATTTGGACATGCGAAAGCTCTGGGCAAAGTGGGTGCCATGTGGGCTCACAACCGATCGAAAACAACAACGAGTCGATTGTTCGGAGGAATGGAGGAATGGTAACAGCAATAAAGCCGAATGTTTACGTCGATTATGTGACAATGGATGAAACATGGCTCCATCACTCCACTTCAGAGTCCAATAGACAGTCACAGGAGTGGACTGTACGTGACGAACCTAATCCAAAGCCTGGAAAGCCGCAACGATCGTCTGGCAAGATTATGGCGTCCGTATTTTGGGAAACACATGGAATAATTTTCATCGACTACCTTGAAAACAGAAAATCCATCAACAATGACTATTACATAAGGAGTGTATCGAATATAAGCTATCCACATACATTTGCGTTGTACGCATGTATTTGTGATGGTTTTTTATGCTCTGAACACTGCATGCTGTGCGTTTGACTGTCAGCTTTCTTTTGTTTACTTGTTTGTGCGGTTCAAATTCTGCGTTTTCAAAATGTTGCGTATTGAAAAGGAAGTGAAAATTAAGGTTCTGGACACAAAGTAGCATGCTGAAATCTTACCCTACCACGAAAAATGGAAGTATTCTTTGTACGGTATATAATTTCAGATCATCCATGGAATGCCCAAGTATTGTATAATAATTTTGAATTGTTTTCTTCCCCTGTGGCTAGGATAATGCAAGTCCTTCTACAATTGCAGCAGGATCAGCAGACATGCAGACATTACAAATATAATTTTTATTATCATTTTATATTATAACATCCCTCCACAATATTTTTTATAATATTTTCAGCTTTGCATTTGCATCGTTGTAAGTTTTGGCCCACCTAACTCACGTTATGTATTTGAAAAGATAGGATGGTTTTTACCTTTTTTTTTAGAAAGAGGAATATATACGACAAATTCTACAAAAAAAAAATCGTTTTGGATTTATTGAGTTTCCGTTTTTGGGCAGTAATCATACTCATATGAAATTTATTTGCCTAAATTTTCTTTGTTATTTTGCTAGGAGGCCAGGTGATCAATTTTATTTCATTACATCACGTTGGATTTTTCGCTATTTTAGAGTTTCAATCATCTAACATCGCAGCGGAAGAGGCAAATAGCGGCATTTAATTATTATATGTACATTATGTAGTATTTCTTTACAACATCGTATTATTTCCATCATATCATACCCTTCACATTTTCATACAAAAAACCTGATTTAGGCGGTATCTGGCTTAAACATGAAATATCCCTTCAATTTATGACATCTAGCATTCCATATATGTCCAATATATAACGCAGAAAATTACAGCTGTGGTAGGCTTTTGCACTTATTGAAGAATGTATTTTTCCTTTCCGGTTTGCAAATGGACTTTTTACCAATTCTGAGCTGATCTGATTCATTTAGCGCTGTGTGCCATTTGGCTAGTGTTTGATTTTACATTCAATCTTTGTCATTACTTCATCATAACATACAATATCATTATATTTGGTAATATTATTTTATTGATTTTACTTCATAGATGATATAAACATTACTTATTGTTTTTGTTTTGCCCATTTATCTTAAACTCCCTTCCAGTTAAATCTTCCCATTCCTAACTCGGTAGCAATAACTATTAAATCAGCAAACATAAAAGCGGATTGCTGTTATAAAATCAGCATCAAGTAGCAAATAGTGACCATGGCAACAGTAAACTAAAATGTATAATTTTTTTTTATAAAAATTTAAATTATAAAAAATATTCTGGATACCCCACCACAAAATATTTTTGTGTAGTGCTTCTCCCTCCCACCACACAAAAACACGCTTAAGCGCCACCTTAACACTTACCAACATTTCTTGCATTTCAGGATCACCCGAATGAATATCATATATAATAGATACGAGTGCTTGTAGTAGTTTTCATTTACATATACAAATATACACTACCCAAGTAACACCACTTGTCATATTAATGTTAAAAATACACCTTTTAGACAAAGCTCAAGTTTTTTTCCTAACGCCAAAAACTTTTTTTCATACACGCATATAACCGAAAAAGCGCAATAAATGTGGCATTTTTTAACATCTTTTAGGTCGTACCAGATGTTTTGTAGAACATCCATAAGACAAATATTATGTTTTATGGATGCTTAAAACAGCATGCTTATAACATAATGATATGTTTGTCAAAGTAAGCACGGTACTAAAATGAATAAAGTTAAAAAAATATATAAACAAGATTTTTCAATGGCGAAATGATATCGTAGCTAATAGTATTTTATGCGTTAGAGATGATTGTTTATTACTTTTTCAAATAGGAAATTGAAAGTGGAAGTTGTATCAAAATTGTATATGCGGCTCGAGGTTAGCAGTGCAACCTTCCGTTTTACCTTCCCTAATTTCATGCGCCATTGATTGGATAAAAAACGTAGAAGGTATCCCGAATAAATTATTGAATTTGAGTGAGATTTCTTTATGGAAACCACCAAAATCAACATGGCGATTTTCAAATTTCACAGTCCTACAGTACGGGTAAAAACGGGATAATTTTCAAAGGTTCGATTTTTATTTTCTGCGTTTTTTTTTTGTATAATTGAACAGAGTAATGTCAGTATGAAGGAAAATACAAATACAATTTTTTTTATTATGTTGTGCGTAGCTACATCTCAAAAGACTCCCCCACAAATAAAGCGTAACAATTTATAACAAATACTAAACAACCTCCCAAACTGTTGCTTTACGTAACATTTGAATAAATCCCTATGCCCAACTCGGCTACTATTTGAATCAGTGAGCACCACAATCTTACATTTAGGTAGTATTTATTTTTATTCCAATATTTCAAATAAACGTTATATACATATTTTCAGCCGTCACTGTATTGGACCCACAATCTATTCTGAATAATTTCACTATTGTATGAGAATGTTAAAAATATGTCTAAAGTTCATCTTGAATGCAACCTATCAACATATTTACAAACAACTAGCATACACGCTATTTACAAACAACCCAAAATTAAGTACGTTTGACTCAAATCAGTCAAAAGTATGGCTACTCAAAAGTGAGTAAAGATAGTTCGTAGTGGTAAGATGACAAACAGTCACCGATGTTTTCAAGAAGTAAAACTTAAGTTGATAGAACAACCATCGAACAAAAATGTGTTCGTTGTCCTGTTACCACGTTTGAACCGAATATGTGTAGAAAAACATCCTCAAAACTTGTTCAAGACTAGACATGTCATCCTCACGACTTCTTTACAACAAAGTTCTTATATTTTTATCAAAGAAGATGTTTCTGGTGTTACTTGGGTATTATATAAATATTTCATGGGAATGGGAGGGACCATCAGGGCACCCGATTGAAGCACTCTGGATGGGGAGAGTGGGAATGCCAACTCCCCATTGCTAACAGTTTGTGAATAGAGGGCGGGCTCTTCTCCCCGCCCATTGGGGCATCCTCATGTTAGATAGCTTGCTCTTTTGACCAATTGTTCAGTCTTGTTGTTGGAAGGAGATTCTTTATATCCCTGTGGATACGTATAAGTGATGTTGCATATCGATCCACCCAACCCCTTTTTGGCCCTTCATACAACGGCATGATTAGGATAATCAGTGTTTATTAAAGCTTGATCAAGTCTAACAGAGGGGAGAGCCCATTGCTATCGGACTTAGTTTCCGTGCTACAATGGGTGGTAGTACATATCATACATACATTATTGTTGTACTGACACGCAGGAATAACAACTTGTTTAAAATACTGAACTGCTAAGGCATGAACAATGTAAACAAAATTAAGTACATATTTTAACAATTAAGGTTGATACGTTACGGTAATTGCTGGAGCACCTAGGTTAACATGAAATGTAAATATGAATAAATTTGGAACAAACAAAGAGTTAAAAAAAAATGAAAAAAATAATAATAAAAAAAAATTAAGAAACAAAAAAGAAATTAAAAATATACCGAAGTGTTTATCGGTATTTTAAAGGACCAAGTGCTTCCCTGGGTGACGGCCATCTTCTCCGAGGACCAAAACGTTGTCCTACAGCAGGATGGAGCGCCGTGTCACACGTCCAATCGAACCCAACAATGGTTGAACGATAATATGAAGTTTTGGCCGAAGGATTTGTGGCCCCCTAGCAGTCCAGATCTTAATCCGTTGGATTATTCGATTTGAGCATATGTTGAAGCACGAGCCTGTAAAACATCACACCCTAGTGTGAAAACCCTGAAGTCAACCATAACACGCACATGGCAGTCAATGTCGGAGGACTACGTCCGAAAGGCATGCTCTGGCTTCGGGCGTTGGCTCGAGGATGTTATTAATAAAAATGGAAGATACATTGAATAAATTTGTTTAAAGGGACATTATAAAGATAACTGCACTCGAAAATGTTGATATTATTGCTTGAATTAGTTGAAAATGGGATTTGAAAGAAATAGAACAGATTTTCGCATTATTTTCTGCCGCACCCTGTATCGCCCTCGAAGGCAACTATGTTGAATAATAAAATTGAATTTTGCCAAAAAAATAAAGTTTATTTCTTAGTTAGAGCAAAGAATTCTCTACCCAACTGTTATGTGGCTAGCGATGACTATGAGGATTCAGCACGAGGTGCAGGAAAATTGCCTAAAATAGTGATGAAATTTATGAATTTTTCAAATGCAGACTTTATCTAAAGTGTGTCAAAGTAAAGGGTGTTCCGATCAAAATTTGATCAAACAATAATGTGTGTGAGTCGATCAAAGTTTTTATTAGTAAGTCAAATTCTTTTTCAAGTTCAGTTAATACAGAATACAGGAGAAATATTCAGCTAAGCTTCCTTTTTACGGAATGCGAATTGCCGGGTCTTTCGTTCAACACCTGCCATAAGATTTTGTACAGTTTTCTTGTCCACTTTATTCGCCGCAGAACGCCAGTTTGCCTTGAACTGTTTCTCGTTCACAACAGCTTGTTGAGTCTTCTTAACGTTCCGCTTGACGATGGCCTAATATTGTTCGATTGGGCGGAGCTCTGGCGTGTTGGGAGGGTTCTTATCCTTGGGTACCACTTGAACGTTGTTGTCAGCATACCACTCCATGGCCTTTTTTCCGTAATGGCAAGATGCCAAATCCAGCCAAAATAGAACTGAACAATTATGTCGCCTCAGGAAAAGCAGTAGACGTTTTTGAAGGCACTCGCTCAGATAAATTTCCTGGTTTGACGGTTCCGGTCGCAATGTAAACGTTGTTCTTCAAGCCACAGGTACAGATGGCCTGCCACATCAGATATCTCTTCGCGAACTTTGACAGTTTAATGTGCTTAAAAATATCAGCCACCTTTCCCCGTCCGGTTGCCGTATAAAATTCCTGTCCAGAAAGCTGTTTAAAGTCTGCCTTGACGTAAGTTTCATCGTCCTGTACCACGCAATCAAACTTCGTCAGCATCGTCGTGTACAACTTTCGCAATCGTGCTTTGGCCGACGTGTTTTGTATATCGTCGCGATTTGGAGTCACCACTTTCTTGTAAGTCGACAATCCAGTTCTATCCAGTTTTAGCTCTATCCAGTTTTAGCTCTATCCAAGGCTCCACTCCCAGCTTCTTTGCGACATCTCCTTCGAAAAGGTTGGGGTTCCGCTCGAAACAGTGGGCAACTCTTTTTGTCGTAGCTTTGGCCTCCGACTTTCGATTTCCCCCCGATCCAGCTTTCCTGGCTGTCGACAAACGTTCACCGAACACTTTTAATACGTTGGTTGATTTAGCCACATTCAACAATTTCGCCAACTTCGCGTGAGAGTAGTTTGGATTTTCGCCATGCACGTGCAAAATTTGGATGCGTTGCTTCTCTTTCTTCGACGACATTTTGATAACTGAAGTGCTAATCTCAAAATCCAAATAGAGGCATGATGCTGCACGTACACATCTTCAAAATAATGGGTGTGCAAAAATTTTTAATGCACGATGAAAGGAAATGCGTCAAGTTTAAGTCGACCAAATTTTAATCGAAACACCCTTTAAGAGATAACAATTCTTCAGCTTCTCGCTCTGTATCATGAGTTACCAGCCTTTGTAAACAAAACACTCATGTTTCCAAATCATAGGATTGAATTTTCTGCATATTTTTTACTCTGGGAATTATTTACTAAACTATGATTGACGATGAGGTGGATTCAACACCTTGTGGCAGGAAAATCGCTTAAAATAGCGATGAAAATCGTCTATTTTTTAATGCAGACATTATGTCCAAGCAGAACTATCTAAATGAGCAGCTTCACCTATGTCGGTGTAGAAACCAGAATGTCAACCCTTTGATCCATCATACTACCATGCCAATGAACGTCAACATTCCTACTGAAACTGACTACACCATCTGCTCGGGACAGGTAAAGTGTAAACTTATGGCGTGGGTGTGTTGTAAATCGTGAAAATTTACGACCAAAGTCATTGTTTACGTTTCGAGTTAGGACCTTCTGACTTATTGCTCTTGAAGTTTGTGTTAACCGAACACGTCCATATGCAAGGTACGACCCAGCTTTGGTGTTCATTGCCCTACTTATGGGTTTTGTTTTCCCAAAAAGCTACGTGTGGGTGTACTCAAGCATATGATAAATAAATGGCCTACCCTACTCACAACAAAAAAGATAAATCGAAACTGTCTCAGACCGGACGACGCGCCGGTCGAAGAACAAATATTGCCCTCCAGCAGTATTACCTCCTACATGGAACGCGAAATGCGAGGAAATGACATCCTTCGAATCAGTAGGATTTATTTGCTTTTATTTATCTTTTTCAATGGCTGTTCCACTGAAACTGAGTTCCTGAGCAGCGGGAAAATGCTGGCTGATAGGTACGTACAAATGCGGTACGAAAAATAAACGCTGGAATGAGATTCAAATCTAATCCTATTTCCTTTAATCCGGGAACATTTTCTCAACAGCCATTCAAGAACAATTCGCCAATTTCCCGAACAACAAATAAACAATTCAATTTGAAAGTCGCTTTTTATACCCGCAGCAATAGAATTTAACTCAAATTTGTCTTCCGTCGAATTTCCTTCGCTAAAACCACTTCGTTCTCAACATATGCGTCAGCTCCGATTCAATCAAAATTTATTCCAATATGAATGCCATTTATCCAAATTAAAGCCCGATTCAACGGTCAATCGATGATGTGAATCATTCGAAAACGAAATCCATTCACTGTTATTAGCTTCTGCCGAGGCGGCGGCGGTGGTGGCACCAGAAGCCAACCCTTGCTTCTCCACTCGAAAGTTTCCTTTTTATTAGGGAAAATTGACTCTTCCACTCAGCTCGGCAGCACCTGAAAATAGGATTGCCACTCGTCGAAAATGTGGATAAAAATAAATTCAAAATCTCGTTTTGACGATTCGTTTCGCTTGAAATTGGGCTACGACCAAATCTGCATAAAGTCCGACGTAGGTGGGTTCAAATCACTTATGGAGCAGAAAAACTGCCGGAGGATCCGATTGCTCCCATGGTTCGTTCGCATCGGTCGAACGGTTGATTTATTATTAAGGATCCGGTTGCTTTACTGGTTCGTTTGGCAGAAATTGATATGAGACGATTGCAGGCACTTGTTGTTTCTCTCGAGTCGTGAGACAGAAGCACTTTACATAGAAGTGGATTGAAATCGGTCGTCATCGTCGTTGTAAACCTGAAGGGTGCTTGTTGGGTAAATCGGATCTAACGAACACACGATGGGTTTACGATGGGTCCGTTCGATACGTCCATTGATGGGATTGGGGTGAAAATTACTTTCAAACGGTCATGACGAGTCATTGATTACAGCACCTTAATAGGCAAATCAGTCGAGGGCTGCCGGCTCGGTGAATGAAACCCATTGAAATGCCACAAATGAGGGGCTTTAATTGAGGATGGGGTTGAAGCAGATTCCTGAGGATCTGTTTTTCACTTTGAAATCATACAGCAGAGACAAAAACACATGAGTGATACCGGGTTGACATTCATTTGAAAGCAGATTTAAAGAACTTCCGGTGATGCCTACTTCTCCTTCCAGGAAACGCGGATATACTGGCAAGCGATTCGTTTCTGGGTTGACATGTTTTAGACAAAGGTTTCTGGAGATTATATCTTTATTGATTTATTTTCTTTGTTGCTTTTGTCCTTCCTTTATGACTCAGCTACATAAAAAAAAGCTATTCTGTTTTTGACATTTTTAACGCGAGATAAGAACTTCCTAAAAAAAAACACATGGCATGAAAATCTTGAATTCGATTTGCATATTAAGTTGTAGTAAACTAGAAGAGCAATTCAATCAAACAGACCGATCAAAGAAAGTAGTATGTTTTGAATTGTTTATCTAGAATACGTGGTGGATAATGGTTTCGGAAAAACAAGCTGACGTCTATGATCACGGTTCTCGGTGGCAGTGAAACGAAGTGCAATTTTTACGCTAATAAACGGCAAAAATTTGGTTAAAACGATTGAAAGTATAAAGTTGCGGTCATTCGAAGTCGATAGGTGATATTTTTTAGTCCGGTCGTAACGTAACAGCAGTGGAAAAAGTAAACTGTAAAAAGTGCCCATTCTCGGGCCTACTGTCTGGTCGTTTAAAAAGAACGGCATGATAGCTGCTGCTGCTTGCATCGAACCTGAGCTGGCTATTGCCACATTTGAGGAAGAATATTGACGACGAAAATCTGAACAGAAATAAAGGGCCAATATCTAGAACAGTGGTGCTCAGGTAGATGCTTGCAGCGGGCCAATATGAAATTTTGCGCCAATGACACGGGCCGCAATGAGTTATTTTTAATGGCTTAAAATAATTAATAAAAAACAGCTTATTTTGAGGACACGTTACTAGTAGATGTACCTGAAATGTAAAGCAATGCTCTTTCTTCCAAAATAAAAAAAAATTACAAACAACAAAATGTAGATTTATATCACATTCAATTTATTTGAAAATCAATAAAAAAAACTTTTCGCATTTTAATACATAATTCACTTACACTTTTCTTGAGCAAGCTTATCGAGATCAGCCTTCATGCTAGAGGTCGAAATACGCAATGAATTTTCCAAAAGTTTACTTGCTTCATCACGGAAAACAGTTGTTCACAAATGTATGTGGATCCAAACAAAGAAGCTACGAAAAGAGCATGATTTCGCAGCTCTGGGAAGCGCTCTTCCGGAACAAATTTGGCATAGAACTCCAACAAATCATGTCGATCAAATTTTTCTCGCAGTTCCGTGTCGCACTGTAACTCAATTAGTTCCATTTGGATATTATCTGGGGCTTGTTCAGCATCAACACTGAATGGAGCAGAAAAAAGTTTTAGAATTTTGTCATGCGCTTTGAAATCTCCAAAATCTACGAGAAAAATCATTTTTCATTGTTTGGAGTGCGTCAACGTATTTTTTAGTCAACGTCACATTGCATTTTCCGAGAGTAGGAAAATGGGCAAAATTTAGAATTTTCATCTGTTTCTCCCACAACACGAGTTTGTTTTCAAATGTACTGATTTGATTAAACATGCTGTGCACCAATTTGCCTTTACCCTGGAGACTTAAATTCAAATCGTTCAGGTGCGTCAGTCAGGAAAGCCAGATCTGTCACCCACTCCGCATTATCGAAAAACTTCACTGATTTACCTTTGCTCTCCATGAATTCGACGATTTCTTTCCGAAGATCAAATACGCGTCGCAGCACCTTTCCCCTGCTCAGCCAACGTACCTCAGTATAATATGGTACGTCACCATATTCTGCATCCGTGTCTACTAGAAGAGCCTGAAATTCTCGATGGTTCAATGCGTGCGATCGGATGAAATTAACTATTTTGATGACATCTTTCATGACATCTTTGAATCCCACGCTTTTGGCGCAGAGTTTCTCCTGGTGCACGATGCAATGGTACTGGGAGAATTGCTCTGACACTTCTGGTAATTTTCGAAGATGGGCAATTGCACCTTCATGTTTTCCTATGAATAAACATTTTTTTTTTTTCAGCAATAAAATGATTAAGCACAGAGAACAGACAAACAAGCTCAAGTAAGAAGTAAATAAACTTACGGCCTGATGCCAGCGCCAAATACATCAAATGTCCATAATAAATGTGATAATGCCAGTACTGTCAAAAGGTGACGTTCAAAATAGCACAACATTTTAGGTAAGAATTTTAAGGAGCTTGCACGTCTTTACACTGCGGTATAAGCTTGAATAATTTAAATAAGATGGAAAACAAAATACATACCACACATAGCGGGAGCTCCATCGGTAACAACTCCGGACATTTTCTTCAGCGGTAGATCAAACTTTTCTAGAACAGCGCACAGAGCATTAAAGATATCAATGCCCTTCGTCGTTCCTTTCATGGGGAAAAGGCTTGCCAATTCCTCAGTCACCTCAAATTTCTTAGATATGCCGCGGATAAAAACTGCCAATTGAGCTGTGTCAGATATATCCGTGCTCTCATTCAGCGCCACTGAATAAAATTCAAAGCTGGCAACTTTTTCCTTCAAACTCAACACAAGATTTTCAGCAATGTCATCAACCCGCCTGGTGAAACTCACTTGCGCAAAGATGCGACTTTTTTCGGGACAAATCATTTGAACCACAGCTTCCATACATTCCTTAACAAACTCGCCATCAGAAAATGGCTTCGAATGGGAAGCGAGTTTTTCTGCTATAATGAAACTTGCCTTTGTGCACAACTCGTTTTCTTGCTTTCTTCTCACAAAAAAGTTTTGCTGGCTACTCAAATTTCCCCTGAACTCAGCACATTTTTCAGCATGCGCCACACCGACATATTTATCCATTTTTGACGCATGTTTCGACTCGTAGTGACGCTTCACATTAAATTCCTTCATAACTGCAACAGCTTCGTTGCAAATCATACACACCGGTTTTTGATAAATGCACGTAAAGAAAAACATTTCAGACCACTTCTTCTGGAAAACACGTCCTTCATCAGCCACTTTCCGTTTTTTGCTAGTGCTGGCTTCCATTTTTACTGAATAATAATAATAATAATAATAATAATAATTATTGCTCGAAACTTCTCAGAACTACGCACGCGACTACAGAACGGAACCAATTGACAACATACACTGAATGGTGAAAGTGAATGAACCTGTGGTTGCGGGAGCGAAAATATGACTGCATTCTCTCTTTCTTTCTATCCCGCCTTTTGGGTCATTCATCATCTGTGTAACAAGCACGGTAAAAATTGTTCACATAAAACTATGAGAATCACAATTATTGCACAGTAAGAAATGCAACTCAAATCGAACAGCAAATAGCGACATATTCAATGAAGTTCTCATATTTCTCATATGCTATCGCGGGCCGCAGGATGAGCACCACTGATCTAGAACTAGATTTTAGAAAAAAATACCAAAACCGTGTCAAAGTGGATTTTGATTGGGTGTGTAGGCTAAGTTTGTGAATTAATCGGTGTAAGAAGAGCGTATTAGACGCAGATAGCATGATACTACCGGAGGGTTTCCAGCACATCGGCGACGGCCGGCTTGATGTGGACGAGTGCCGACTGCAGCAGCTGCGGGTCCAGCAGGACTTGGCCGAGATCTAGGACATCGAGGAGAGCTGGTTTACAAAGCAACAAATAATTTATTTCTACCAAATTTTGAAGATAATATCTAATAACCTGTTTTATTTTATTTTGTCTATTTTGTTTTGTTTTGTTTTTTCGTTATGTTTGTCTCTTTCCAGTCACATTGGAGCGGCCCATTGCTTTTGGCGGAAAGTGCTACATACTTTCAGCGTATCGTTAAAAAAAACGAACCCTACTGCTAACCTTTCCCGAACTATCGAACATCCCAGTGATTTTTCGTGGAAGTGCAGAGGATTTCTTGGCTTCCTCCAAAGCGAGTGGTAGTAGAAATGTTTATTTATTCATTCGTCAATCACATGTAGACTACATAATATTAGTTGCGCAACTAAGTTCCCGCTGTTTAGCAATAGATGGCGCCAGTATTAAGTGCTGGTCGAATGTTGTACATCTCAAGCGTCATAAACCAAGCTCAGACATATGGTAAACAAACCGCTTTGCCAAATCAGTGATTTTGGTTTAGTGTTATATATTTTGGTTGTTTGAAGATGTCTGATTTCGTGCCAAATAACCGTCATTTGCGGGAAGTGCTGATTTTCTTCTTTCATTCGAAGAAAACGGCGGCTGAAGCATATCGAGAGCTCCAAAAAGTGATGCTGCTCTGAGTGAACCAACGTGTCGTGATTGGTTTCGTCGCTTCAAAAACGGTGATTTCAGTGTTGATGATCGTCCGCGTGAAGGAAGGCCAAAAAACTTCGAAGACTCTGAATTGGAGGCATTGCTCGATGAGGATCCGTGTCAAACGCAAGAAGAGCTTGGTTCAGGATTAGGAGTCTCCCGCCAAGCCGTTTCTAAGCGATTGCATGCATTGGGAATGATTCAAAAGCAAGGAACTTGGGTTCCTTACGATTTGAAGCCAAGAGATGTTGAGCGTCGTTTTTTCGTCTGTGAACAACTGCTCCAGCGGCAATAAAGGAAGAGTTTTCTGCATCGCATTGTGACGGGTGACGAAAAATGGATTCATTACAGTAACCCAAAACGGAAACATTCATGGGGACTGCCCGGGCATGCTTCAACATCGTCGCCGAGAAGGTTATGCTGTGTATTTGGTGGGACCAAGTTGGTGTTATTTATTATGAGCTGTTGAAACCAAACGAAACAATTACCGGGGAACGATATCGAACTCAATTGATGCGATTGAGCCGAGCACTGCACAAAAAACGGCCACAATACGAGCACAGACACGAAAAAGTGATTCTTCAGCATGACAACGCTCGACCTCACGTTGCGAAACCCGTGAAAACATACTTGGAAACGCTCAAATGGGAAGTCCTACCCCACCCGCCATATTCTCCTGATATTTCACCGTCCGATTATCACCCCTATTCTTGTTTACGTTCGTAGAGGAAACGTTCGAAAGAATGTCACATTCGTATTCCCGTTTTCGTTCGAACCGTTTCTAACCATTCGAACTTTCGAACATCGTTCGTTCGAACGAATTGCGCGATTCCCGTTTTCGTTTGTATCCGTTTTTTGGTCTGTCTCACAAACGTCACTCGTTAGTTGCGGACCTCGTTTACGAAATTAATTGTTTTATTGGAATGAAGTGTGGATTTCCCTATTTATGTGGATTTGACACAAAGTTACATCAGAATTTAGGATTTCAATTAAACTATCAGAGTAGGCCACTCAACCGGGAAGACTTAAGAAAATCCATAATTGAAACGAACAAAGTTAACCAAGCTTACATTACAGTTAACTTAATGATGGCAGTCGATTCTGCCCGGTCGATAGTACCCTGTAGGAGAATACCTGTGTTGAAATGTTTATGTATGTATGTATTTATCACTTGAAATTTTGATCCAGGAAAACCAGATAATTAATGCATATATGCTGGTCTTATTTATTCCGCAAAGGAGTTAATAGTTGAGAATAAACCTTTGACCTAAGCGTTTTGAAATCGATTAATTTGTTTCTTATGAATGTCAAGTTAGAAAAGTTAGAAACAGCAATGGGCTTTACTCTCTGTAAGACTTGATCAAGCTTTGATTATTCTAATTCTGCCATTGTATGAAGGGCCAAAAACGTGTTGGGTGGATCGACAGGCAACATCACTTATACGTTTCCACAGAGATATAAGAATCTCCTTCCAACAACAAGATTGAACAATTGGTCAAAAGAGCAAGCTATCTAACATGAGGATGCCCCAATGGGCGGGGAGAAGAGCCCACCCTCTATTCACAAACTGTTAGCGAGGGGGATTCGGCATTCCCACTCTCCACATCCAGAGTGCTTCAATCGGGTGCCCTGATGGTCCCTCCCATTCCCATGAAATATTTATATAATAGTGTATATATGTATATGTAAATGAAAAATACTACAAGCATTCGTGTGTTTTATATATTATCTTGATTCGGTTGATCCTAAAATGCAAGAAATAATAGTTCCTACAGATTCTTAAGGACTAAGGATTAGTAGTATGTCTTGAGAATTTTTTTTTTAAATTCACTTAAAAATAACATAACGTGCAGATGATCTTTTTGGATTGTCAATTTGCATTACTTTTGACGTAGTACTACGTTTTTGTTTACAATACTGGGGTACAATTTAAAAAAAAATCGCATTGCGACCGTCACGAAAAGTGGTCAGGTTCTGAGAATTAATATCTCAGTCATTTCTCAAAAGATTTTCAAAATGTTTACACCGATCGATCGAAAGTATTTCTACGCATCAATTTCAATACAGAACATTGTTGATTTCGGGATTCATAAATGTTAAACCTTGCCTGAAAAAGTATATTAACTCCTTCAGGCCTAAAGGGTCATATATGACCACAAAAGGATAATGGCTGTATAAAAGACTGAATAATAGTGTACACTGTCTTCGGCAAATTTGTTTTCCGTCACTTTTTCTATCTGGAAAATATAAAAAAAAACATGAGTTTAAGGCCGAGTTGACGACCTAGAACATCCTGAATATGAAGAAGTTCAGAAAGAAAAAAATAAATGCATTATTAATAGTGTACAGCGTTGTTTTAGAATATTGTACATATGTATGCGTATTCTCTAAATTCTCGTTGATAAACGTTAAACATTTTTGTATCTAACTGGGAGGTTATAGGTCATCCAAACTGTCCTTGAGTTCAGAACATAAGATCTTCAGTAGTATCTATAGCTCTTTGGGCTATACAATGTTAAGTCACGTAATCAAGTAAATTTAGTGAATCTTTTCGAACGTAAAAATACACAAGTAGATAATTTTGAGATGATCTAGGTCATTCAAACTGTTTTGGCATTCAGAACTAAGGATATGACATGTTATAGGTCATCTGAACTATCCTTGAAATCTGAACAAACGACCTAGAGTTGTAACAAAAGCTTTCTAGGCTATGCAATGCTATGATGTGCATTAAAACATACTCATTGATCATTTTGGAAGAACAACAGACATTATGAGATAATCTTCGGATGTTCTAGGTTATCCAAAATCTCCTGGAATTCAACATTTAAAATCTACAGTTTTTTGGACTAAACAAAGTAACAATATGTATTCGACCAAAAAAAAAGAGTCTTTTGAAAGGTCAACCGATATAATGAGATATCTTGGGATGTTCTAGGTCATCAAACCTGCCGTTGAGTTCAGAATTGAGGATCTATAGTCGTAAAGTTAGCTATATAATCTATGAAAGGTGACGTTATGCATTCAAACACATTCAGTGAAGCTTCTGTAAGCTCATCAGTCATCATCAGACTATCTCGGGATGTTCAGGTTCATAAAAACTGACTTTGAGTTCAGAACTTAAGATATACGGTAGTAACCGTAGCTTCCTGGGCTATACAAAGCTACGATAAATATTCGAATATATTCAATGAATATTCTGAAACGTCCACAGACATCAAAGGATAACCTTGTTAGTTTTAGGTCCTCCAAACTGTCCTTCAAAACTTAAGGTCTACTATTGTAACAATAGCTTTATGAGCTGTACAAAGTTATGTTAGTTTGTTTGGGATAAAATATCCCAAGATTATCTCATAATGACAGTCGGTCTTCCAGGACATTCATTGAATATGTTTGAATACATATCATAACATTGTATAGTGGATAAAGCTACTGTTACAACTGTAGATCTTAAATTCTGAACTCTTGGGCACTTTGGACTGCTCTCAAAAAAATAATATGTCCTAATTTTTCAATCATTTCCATGTTATTGAGCACCAAATCAATCAAAATTCACCAAATTGGTTGTATAAATTAGGCCTGAAAGGGTTAATTAAAAAAATGGCATTGTACCAGCTAAATGGCCTTTTAACCATGTTTCTTTCAACCAATCTTGAATACTAATAACACCACAATGTTGTACTTCTATCATGCAGTATGATTTGATTCAGAAGTTGAACTTCAGTTCACCAGAAATGTTCTCATTTAAAACAATTTTCGCTCAAATCTCAAGTACCACCAGATATGTCAGTGAAAACTTGATTATTTACATTGATATGACAACTCGAGTATCCGAGAAACGTCAAATCTAGCACTGCTCTATGATTCGAAATGTTCAGAAAAGTCAATGTGCATCGGGTAACACTAACACTATTTAATTTCGAAAAAGGATTCGTACGAACGGGGTCGAACGAAAACAAGAATACCTTTTTCGAACTCGTTCGTATAGAGTCGTTCGAACGAAGTATGAATACGGCCGTAAACAAGAATAAGGGTGTATTACTTGTTCCGTTCGATGGCACATGGTCTCACTGGTCAGCAATTCCACTCATATGATGACATCTCAAAATGGCTTGATTCTTGGATAGCATCAAAAGACGAACAGTTCTATCGAAATGGTATTCACGTTCTACCAGAAAGATGGGAAAAAGCCGTAGCTAGTGATGGGCAACACTTTGAATAATTCGTTTGTAACTTTTGTTTTCAAAATAAAGTTCCTTTTTCACCAAAAAAAAACAGCGAGAACTTAGTTGCGCACCTAATATCATTTACATTTTAGCTTACATTCTATGATTTCGCAGATTTTTGAAATATTCTTTTAATTTTGCCTGAGGCATATTTAGATCAATCATTTCACAATGCTGATTGTACGCGGCTTTCATCTGATTTAGCGGTCCAAATTTAGCGTAGTTTGTACGATGACGATCCAACACGAGTAAATTTCTATTGCGTAATTGTCGAGTAGGAGCATAAACATTTAATTTTGATAATATATCACTCGAGTCAACACGTTGTGAAATGATGTCATTTACGAATGAAACCATAGCATATTCCCGACGCTCTTTCAAGGTTTGAATGTTGATAAACATGCAACGTGCTTCATATGATGGAAGAGGGTACACCGTCCACCCTAACTTACGTAGTGCATATAATAAAAACTGCTTTTGGATTGACACTATTCGTTCTTGATGTTTTTTTTCATATAGAGTGACCAAACAACACTACAATATTCTAATATAGACCTTACATATGCAATATAAAGTGTTCTAATTGTATAAGGATCTTGAAAATGATAGCTGAAACGTTTTATAAAATTTAAAATTTGCTTGCTTTATGAACTATTGTGTAATAATGATCCACAAATGTTAATTTAGAGTCTGAAATAATTCCTAAATCTCTTATTTTATCACATTTTTCAACATGTTGATTACCTAATACAATTGCAACACTTGGTGTACTTTGTTTTCTGCTGTAAATTATGATTACATTTTTTAACATTTAGTTTTAATAGACTTTTACAACTCCACTTATGCAAAACTTGTATTTCATTCTGAAAAACATACATATCATCTTCATTACTGACTTCTAAAAATAGCTTCATGTCATCGGCATAGATAAGAACTATGAGATGTTTTAAAATTAATGAAATATCGTTAACATAAAAATTGAAAAGAAGAGGACCTAAATGAGCGCCTTGGGGAACCCCCGATGTGACATGAATTGTATCTGATTTTTTCTCATTGAATCTTACTATTCGCTGGTGGTCCGTTAAGTACGACTCAATCCATTGGAGGAGTCTCATATCAATTCCAATTTTTTCAAGCTTGAAAATCAACATTGGAATATCAATTCTATCAAACGCTTTGCTGAAGTTGGTGTTAAGAGCTTCAACGTGATTACCACTGTCCATTGCAGTTACTGAATAATTTACAAATTCTAATAGGTTTATAGTAGTTGAACAGCCTTTAAAAAAAACCGTGCTGTGCAGTTAGCCTGGGACACGGATATATGATTTATTTGACAAAATTATTTTCGTTCCCTATTGATTTTTGGAAGCCTTTTGGTTCCTTTAATACACTGTGCAAAATGTCAACTCGATCGGTGAAATCTGATATTTTAGCGCTCGCAGTTTTAATTTTCCATAGTATTTTATATGGGAAAACTTACCTTTTCAAAGAAATATCTGGCGAGGTGACCCGTTGTCCTCTAAAAATAAATCAATCCCTTAACTTGCTGGGAAATTTTTCAAAAAAACTTTTCTTAGAAGACCGCAAAGCGATCCGACGCTTGTGGAAAAAGTTATTAAGCTGAAACTGATTGCTATCCAATCGAACGGCTCATTGGACTGTTTTTTCTAGCAGCACAGTTCCTCCATGCTGAGTGAACATAAACAAAACACAGTGGTTGCTTCGCGCAGCCAGCAGCAGGTTGCAGGTGGCAGTGCTGCAAGAGAAAACAGTTCAATGAACCGTTCGATTGGATGGCAATCAGTTTCAGCTTAATAACTTTTTTCCACAAGCGTCGGATCGCTTTGCGGTCTTCGAAGAAAAGTTTCCTTGAAAAATTTCCCAGGAAGTGGTTGTATTGATTTATTTTTCAAGGACAATGGATCACCTTGCCAGATTTTTATCTGTAAAAGTAAGTTTTCCCATGGAAAATCCTATGTAAAATTAAAACCACTAGCGCTAAAATATAGTTTCACCAAACGAGCTGAAATTTTGCACAGTTATACAGGTCCAAAAGGCTTCCGAAAATCATTAGGGAACTGGAATTTAAATATTTGTATGGCCCAGGCTACAAAAATCCCAACTTCCCCCCCCTCTCCTTTCCTGAAATTGAACATAACAGAAACCTGCAAATACATGAATTTTGAACCACATATAGTTTTTAATGGTAGGATCGCATTTGTTATGTACAGTAAAAATTTAATGACTAGGAATATATTGTTTTGTCAATCTAATTTATACTTAGACTTCGGTCATTCCACGCTGATATCGTGGCATCCCAAATGTTCAAATTTTATGTTACTACAAATACGAATATTCAATGCAATGCTGAAAATAAAAGACATTAAAATTATTGCTGAAATGAGACTCTTATGTTTCTCCGGTTGCTCTTTCATCCTGTCACATAGTTTTTGTAAGCAGCCATAATTCTAGAGAGCACGCTGAGCTAATTAGTTTAAGGAAAATTGGAAAATATATGATATAATTTCACAATCCTTAGACGGGTGATTCATAATTCCATAGTGTTAATTTGATTGATACTTTTACGTTATTCAAAGCAAAGGAGCAAAAGTAGAACATACTATAGAAATCAAATGGAATATTAAGAGACAAAATAGTTCACAACTAGCTCCATATGAACAAATGATGCTCGCCACCTGGTGGTGAGTATAAACATAAGATAGGTAGTTTTCCTCAAAGAATTTCTCACTGCAGCCAATAGTCAAAGTCCAACTTTTTCTGCGCACAACACAAGGGGATTTGTCATTGACGTTGTCAATTTATGTCGGGTTCTCATTAGACCGTACCGGGCACGGGTCGAGGCGTTTTTGTGTGTTAGGTGAAAAAGTCACCTAGTCTAGCTGACTATTTCATTACAACTAAAAAAAGGCACATCTTGGACATAGCACGGTGCAAAGAGAAAACTTCTTCATGCTTGTAGAGCCACCTGGATACATGAAACTCCTGCCAGGTGTGTCTCTTACATACGGATAAGAAACCCGGCTGGCGTGAAGAGTCTTCCGGCTAAGAGTCACTTCTCATCACCAATGTCACCAAAGCAGTGTAAGCAAAAAGGAAACAAGTTTGTGAGAAGAGGGAAACGGAAATATTCACCCAATTTTTTGAATAAAGCAAAACAATTGAGCGGAAAGCTAAACAGCAGATGGGTCAACAAAGCTTTTTTGCAAAAATGATTAGATTTTGAAATGTTCCGCGAAGCGAGAATACAAAACAATGCGTCTCTATGGCAACGATGGAAAAATTTACATGGAGCTATGGGCAAGAAAATTGAAACATAATGTAAAACATTTAATGGACGTTTACTTAACTTGATGACGCTTCCTCATCCCGATTCGGAATTGTGCTGGAATCTGACCATACAAAGTCCGCCAGCACCACCATTTTGACTTCCATGCCAGAAATGATACTTTTCCCGTTTTGCTGAAAATGTGCTCCTAGCCATATCGGTACCACATTTCGGTGCGGAAACACTAGCACAATTCTTCATTTCTTCATGTTATTGAAAAATAAACTACATTTTACCAACATGCCCATGAAAACACGAAAACAACGGGTAATCGGACATTCTATGAAATTATTACACTTTCAAATTCACACCGATTTATAAGGAACAGAAAAAAAACGTGACAGCTTACGCAAAACACAACTGTCCGCGGGCAGCGCTTGCTGCGATCTAAAAATAAACATTATAAAATTAAAAATATATAAAATAAAAAATAAAAAAAAAACTCCAAAAAGTTCATATATATCTCCTTCTTTTCTTCCAAAAAAAATTTAGAGGAAAAATTTCGCTATTACAAAAGTGAAGTAAAATAGATAAAAAATTTTTTCTTTATTTTTTTTTTTTTTTTTTTTTATGTTTTAGTAGAAAAAAAAGAAAAAAAAACTTCATCAAAGTTGTTCCAAAAATTTTCAAAATTTTTTAAAATATTTTGTTTTTTTTTTTTTTTGTGAGCTTTTTGCGCCCGATTTTTTTAATAAATTACTGGCTTGTTGAACCAAATTGGATTTTTAGAGCAATAATTTCATCGTCTCCTCGTGAGTGGACCTTCCTCTTGAATTATTTCCATCAACAATTTATAAAAGACCTCTACTGCACATTCAAGATTTTCTTGATCCTTTAAAATGGATTGCCAATTCGCTCTACTCAGTTTGAACTTAATGTTGTCATAATTAGCTTTCTTGTAATCAAATATATCCTCGTAATCACAGTCGTTGGGGTTGTGGTTCTTACGCACAAAAACAGAATACTCGATTGCTGTGTGAAAAGCTTCATTTTTCCATAAAGGAGAAAGAGATTCACTAACACAGAAATCTTCATGTGTGTTTGTTAATAAAAAATCTAAGTAACAGTTTTGTAAATTTTTAACATGATTTATTTGGTTTAGTCCTAGAAATGCAATTTTCTCAAAAATAAATTGCAAACTTTCATTGTCCCCAACGACTGGAAGTAGAATACTCTCATTTTCGAAATCGGGAATAAAATCTGCATCGCGTTGATTGAAATCACCATAGATATGAACTTTAAATTCAGGGGGAAAGGTTGATACGATTTCTTCTGCTGCCTGAAAGAAGATTTCATATGTTGACTTCCAAGCTTGATCTGGTGGAAAATAAACTGTGACAAAAATATGAGTTTCACCACCGATGTAGGTTTTTACCCATACATGCTCGAATTCTTTAAATTTTGGCGAAACAAGAAGTTCCGAATTCGATTTTGCAGAAATTGCAATAAGAACACTACCATCTGACCTTCTTTGGGTTAAAACTAAATCACGATCATCTCTGAAAACATTATAATCACTACCAACAATTTCTTCACTTTTCACACTTTCATTCCAAGTATCATGTCAACACATTTCTTCCCATTCCCTACTTGGCCAGCCTTCGGGCACGGCCGGCGCCGGTATTGCTTAATAATGGGTCACCAGTTTTTACACATTGGAGATGTATGTTAGTCCCAAACATCATCTGTTGGTTCTTTGTGTAAATACTGCTGATCTGGCAATAACGGAATTGCATCCGTGGGTGGTCTATCATGCTCATGCTCATGCTCAATGCATGGTGGAGAATGGTTTCGGTTTCCCAATAACTACTTCGAGTATGGAGTGAACAGTATCTAACACTGATCAGTTTTTGAACTTTGATACATCCTATCATTATTAATGATCTTTGGTATAGAATGTAGATTATTATTCCTGAAAACAAATTAGCTTGGATTACGGTCCCGGTGAAGTTAAAACAGTTCGCGACCCCGTGTAGAAAGTTAAACCCAAACGTAATTTTCTGAGCATGAGCATGATTGACCGCCCGAGGTTGCTACACCGTTATTGCCAGATCAGCAGTTATTACACAAAGAACCAAAAGATGATGCTTGGGACTAGCATACATCCTCAATGTGTAAAAACGAGTGATCTCAAACTAAGGCACTACCGGTGCTGGCCTCGCCCGAGTGCAGGACAAGTAGGGCATGGGTAGAAATATGTTGTCGTGATACTCGCTTGATTGGAAGCCGAGAACACCTCTGCACTTCCACGAGAAATCACTGGGATGTTGGATAAAATAGTTCGGTTGGCAGCGGGATCCGTTTTGGTAACGGCAGGGTAATAAAACATCAATAAAAATGGAAAAAATAGCAATAAAAATGTGTGAAATCACCACTACATTATTAAACACTGTGCCAACGAAAAAATAACAATTCGCACTAGAAAAACATAAAATAGCAATAAAAAATTGATAATTCACTTTCAATAATTCAAAAGTGACCGGTAAAACTTTCAAAAAATGCAATGGCAATTAGTATAAACGCAATACTAAGCTGATAGTTTTCTGTCATAACAATAAGTTTTAGCACCATACATGTGACACAAATCTTCAAATCTTTCAAATCTTCCAATTGAAACCAAACAAATCGCAATAAAAAATCAAAAAATTAAAAAACAAAAATATGTTAAAACAACTTGTTTGATTTTAGTTGGAAAGATTTGAAAAAGTAGGGATCTGTTGTCACATGTGTGGTGCTGGAACTTATTATTATGACGGAAAAGTATCACCTTATTATTGCTACAGAGTAATAACACATCTACTTTACCTGAAAGTTTCACCCTCCACTTTTGAAGTATTGAAAGTGAATTAACATTTCATTATTGCTATTATATTTTCGTAGTAAAAACAATAATGTTCATATGCCAACTAATAATAATGATGCAACTATATACATCTTCATAGCTAAATGCTCATTCAACCATTAGTCCCAGTATGATATGTTGTCTCCCCCTTTCACACAAAATACAAAAATAGTTAAAACACGATGTTGGGTAATGCCCGCCCCCTACCAACTTTATTTTCTAGAACTTTACCCAACCATACCACCACTTTCGATGAATGTTACTGAAATGTGAAGGTCATGATATGATGAAAATAACACGATGTTGTAAAGAATTTCAAAACAACGTACATTATTATGAAATGCAACTATATGCCTCTCGGTGCTAGATGATTGAAACTCTGAAATGGCGAAAATTCCAACGAGGTACTATGAAATAAAGTCAATCACCTGGCAGCCCAGCAGAACAACAATAAAAACTGAAGCAAACAACAATGCGACATAAAATTCATATGAGTATGATCACTACCCAAAAATCGGAAACTCAATAAATCGAAAATAATAAAAAAAAAAAAAAAAATAAAAGTAAAAAAGAGAATGTAAATTCGAATTTTTTGACAACTGCTGTTTTCCATAAATGATTCTTCATGTCTGTGAAATAGAAAATGTAGAGCCATAAACAATGTTAGTATTTGAATTAATTCTCAGGATCAAGAAAAGACAATTTTCTGTATAATTTGTCGTATATAATCCTTTTTTAAAAAAAACGTTAACAACCCTCCTATATTTTCAAACACAGAACGTGAGTAAGATAAGCCAGAATTTACAACTATGCATAAATGCGAAGCTGAACATAACGTTTGCATGAAGAAAATAGACTTTTTTCGGATGGTTTAAATAAAAAAGCTAAGACAGCTAAGTGCTTTTGATAAATTTCCCATAGAAGGTAATTATTTAAGCTTACTTCCAAAAATGTCTACGCCCTTGCGAGCGGCCTTCCGGCAGTTAACCGGAACATTCGCCATGGCCGACGAAAACATACGTGTAGGCATTTTTTTGAGTTCTTTCCTCGTTTTATTTATCAATTCCTCTTCAGTTTTCAAGACAAAATTGTTGGAGTAGATCTTACGCTTCAGGTTGGCCCAGAAATTCTCGATGGAACGCAGCAGGGGGACGTTGGGCGGGTTCGCCGACTTGGGTACCACATCGATATTCAGCCGCTCCATCTCCTCCAACGATCGCTTCGAGTAGTGGGCCGACGCCAGATTCGGCCAGAACACCGCGTCTTCGCCCTTATGGTATTTCTTGATGAACGACGCAACTTCCGGCAGGCATTTCGTACTATAAATTTCCCCGTTCTCGGCCAGTCCGGAGCGAAAGAAGAGCGGTTTTGACATCCCCTTCTCGCTGATTGTCAGCCACAGCAGCACCTTCTTGGGGAACTTGGTGTGTGAAATGAACTTCACCTCGGAGCTCACTTCCTTCGTGGGAGAAGTAAAATACGAAGTACCCTGCCAGTCGTTGCCCTCCAGGGTGAGATAGGTCTCGTCAACCATCACCACCGCCACGTCGCGATTCGCCGGTAAAATCGAGTTGACCATCTTATTAAGCCTTTTGACGTAGGACTTACGTCTCTCTTTTCTATTCCTGTATAGGGGCGCCGTTCTAAAATTTCTGAAATCGCAAGCGTTACGCGGGTTTGGAGACTTTGAACGATAATATCTCCTCTCTGGCCCACAGACATTTTACGATAAGTATTTCATTCGCAAGGTAGAACATCAACGTTGAATCCCTGTTGCAAACATAATTCATAATGTTTGTTTAAACTAATTAAAATGTACTTAAAAGAAAAATGTCTAAACGCACAACGCTATTGGTCGAAAATGACATCATGTTTGCGCCTCGCTCTGATTGGTTCATACTGCCACAGTTACCGTGCCAGCGAATTTCAAACATGTGGGGACGACCGACCAATCATCAGTTCTCGCTGTGCATCCGTATGCGACAGACGTGTTTTCGGAGCACGTTGGTAGAAAACGCCGTCCGTGAACACAAGAAGACCAGACCAAGAAGAATCATCCCACGTCACCTGCAGCTAGCCATCCGCAACGACGAGGAGCTGAACAAACTTTTCTCCGGTGTGACCATTTCACAGAGTGGTGTCCTGCAGCCCAAGAAGACTGAAGAAAATTTCAATCGCGAACCATGTTATCAACTAAAATCCGTCCTTTTCAGGACGATCAAATCAAGTTGCCAACTAAAGAGTATGTTTGATAGAAATTTCTCTTGAGCTCATCGAAATTTTCATTACCACGCACCGGCTCAATATGGCGTTGAAAAAGCCGCGTCTCGGAGAAAATGGCCAAATCAATCGCCCACATCATCTTCGTGGTCAAGTGGTTAGCGGCGTCGCCCGTCGTTCATTGCCATGAAGTGAGGGTTCGATTCCCGCTCCAGCCGGTGGAACTTTTTTGCAAAGCGAAAATGTCCAGTTTAATCCACTGGGTGTTAGGTTAAGTTGTTCGTTGTAATTCGCACTATGGTCAATGTTCAGTGTGTACACTCTCGAGTGAAAGACGTTGCAAATGTCAATTTTTATCGTAGTATTACGTGCTGCCAAACACTCAGGCCATCCTGCTGCCCAGGAAGATCGAGAAGAAAATTTCAATCGCGAACCATGTTCCCTCCGTTAACAACTAAAACCCTGTATTTTCAGGACGAACAAATAAATTTGCCAACTAAAGAGTATGTTTGATTGAAATTTCTCTTGAGCTCATTGAAATGTTCATTACCACGCACCGGCTCAACATGGCGTTGCTTGAAAAGCCACGTTCTGGAGAAAATGAGCAACATTTTTTATTATTATCCGTATATAAATCTCTATTTGCCATGTTAAAACTAGCAAGCACGTTGTACATTCAACAAACGAAATATTAACAGTTAATTTGAGCGGAACTGCAGCACGGCAGACCAATTATGTGTTTCACATATTCAGTGTAGGGGGTAGGTTAGCTTCATTGTAGTTCTTGTTGTACATAAGTACATAATGGATTAGTTGCAGTTAATAGATTAGGTTAGTTGCAGGTAGTTTTAAAGTGTGAGTTATAATTTTTCTGGCCAATATTTATAAACTCTATTCTTTTGCAACTCTCTTTGGATAGGGTTATGAGGCCCTGACAAGGGCCGTTTTACTGTTGCCTGAGTTGAAAAGATGCAAATTTAACCTCGGAAACCCCTGTCGCTCTAATGAAAACTAATGACTTCATTTCAATGCTACTGTCTGGCGTAACAACTGAGGCCCGTCCCCTTTTGTAAAATTTGATTCGCATTGCCTTCGTTGAGAACCCCCTTCCTGTCATGTAATGGTATATGCCATTACAGGCCCAGCATGGCGAAAAGCTATCATTCGTTATTGGACCAGACGTTGTGTATCCCTTTTTAGACGTGTGTTTCCCGCTCTCCTGATAAAAAAGCACTTTTCCGAGTTTTTCGCCCTGCTGCTGGAGATCGAGTAGACGCCGCCTGATGTGGCTGGTGCGTCCGCTAGACGAGGCAAGCGGAAGAAGCCCGACGTCGACGCTGACGTAAATCATCCCTCCGTAAACAACTAAAATCTGTCCTTTTCAGGACGATCAAATCAAGTTGCCAACTAAAGAGTATGTTTGAAAGAAATTTCTCTTGAGCTCATCGAAATGTTCATTACCACGCACCGGCTCAACATGGCGTTGCTTAAACTGCCGCGTCCCGGAGAAAATGGCCAAATCAATCGCCCACATCATCTTCGTGGTCAAGTGGTTAGCGGCGTCGCCCGTCGTTCAAGCGGTTGTTGTCATGAAGTTGAGGGTTCGAATCCCGCTCCAGCCTGTGGAACTTTTTGCAAAACGAAAATGTCCAAACTGGTCTACTTGGTGTTAGGTTAAGTTTTTCGTAATTCGCTCTACACCCAAACTAATAGAGTAAGATTGTTATACAATTTCGCTTGATTTTGTTCCATTTTTGCTATTGATCGTAACTTGGATGAAAAATCTAGCATTAGTTGTGGGCAAAATAGTAACAGAAACTCGCGATGAAAAATTGAACGTGTGCGTGAGGTTGTGCGCAGTGATATTTAGTTGATGAGTAAGAGATGTGTGTCCCGAAAGTCAGATGGCTCACCAAAATATAATATACCGATACGAGATCAGGATACGAACCGCGAACGTCAGCGCGGTGGCTTTTGATAGCAACCATTTAGCCACTTCGATAAACTAAAGGATGGGGAATATAAACCCTACAAGTAGTTCTTTTGGCGAGGAATTCATGGTACAGCAATGATGCAAATGGATATATTTTCCACCAAGCTATGTACAACCGGTCGCTAACAAACTTGCATGGCATTGTTTATTAACCAAAGCGCTTTGTCGATGATCAGTGAGGACAAAAATAGAACACTTGGCGGCGGCAATACAACAGTGGCCAATAGCGTTGCGGGATTTTGTGATATGGACTCATCCATATTGTATATTGATATGTTGGTGATGATTGAATAAGGATCCTACAGCGATAAATTTGTTTCGAGCTATATTTGCTTGCCAGTCGCTTGCACACACTTGCATTTGTACCATAAAACGCATTGTGGATCAAAATGGGCAAAATAGCCTTTTCTGAATCATGCGGATTTCTCAGGATATGATTGCAAAACTGCAATTGCACTTTTTTGCCACCTTTTCAACTTTTGAGTGTATGTTCAATATTCAGTCTGTACAATCTCGAGTTGAAGGCGGTGCAAATGCCTATTTTTATCGTAGTATCACGTGCCGACAAACACTCAAGCTGTCATGCAGCCCAAGAAGACTGTGAAGAACATTTCAATCACGAACCATGTTTCCTCCATAAACACAGAATCCATGTCACACTTACAAGAACGTTGGACATTTCAGCGCCAACATTTGATTAGGGCGAATCTGTTTTTGTAAACAAACACTTTGTCTGCTAATTTATCGGAAGTTGAATACAATTCCTTCAAATTGAATATATCAGCGGATAGAAATAAGCTGATCTTCCTTAAAGAGTGCTTAATTTGTATTTGTATTTGTGACCTTTTGTTCAAGAGCAAATGAATACGAAAGCCATTGTTTACAAAAGCAAATTCGCCTTAATTTAATGTTGGCGCTGATTTAACAAACAAAATATCATTAACAGTAAATTCGAGCCGAACTGCAGTTTCTATCAATTTTTGTGGAGAACCAATTGCGGAAGAAGAACCGGAGCCTCACACACCAATAGCATAGGGTTTCATGGTTCTATAGACTGAATAAAATATAGTAGAAATTTATTAATTCGATGACATCAATTTCTTCACATCAACAAGCAGTCCTACGTCAACTTTGCAGTTATGTCACTGACATAACTCACCCTTTCGTTTTTATACACACTTAGATTTTTTTACTGAAATCTGTAAAAGTTTACCGAATTCTCAACAGCTGAACGTTCGGTAATCCAATTTAACGGATTCCGGTAAAATTTTACCGAAATCCGGTAATTTTTTTACAGATAACTGTAAAATTTCACCGAAATCCGTTAAATCCGATTACCGAACGTTCAGCTGTTTAGAATTCGGTAAACTTTTACAGATTTCTGTAAAAAAATCTAAGTGTGTATATATGTTTACAAAGCGAATATACAGAATAACAACTCCAATATTTTTTTTTGTCGTTTGCATTAATCTTACTATGTTTCTGTTTCACCAAACAAAATCCTCCAACTTCACGACAGCTTTCAATAATCTTACTATGTTTCTGTTCACCAACAAACCTCCAACTTCCGACAGCTTTCTATTCCTCCAACGCCCTTATCGGTTCGGATGTTGAACTTGTTCAGAATCCAATGCAAAAATCACACAACTTATCGGTACTCTATCTTGAACGTGTAACAGAATCTCCAAAAATCAGAAAATTTATCTCTATCTGGATAATCTAGAACGTTGTACTTCTGTCCCAGCCGACAGCGTGACTCAATAATAAATATCATATTTTCTGTCGTTTTTTTTCTTTTCTCCATCCAAAGTGAGCTGATGAATGGGTCTGATTCATTCATGGCACGAATGAAAACATCATGTAAGTTGTCCAGCCTTGAGCGCTTTCTAGCATGATGGGTTCGGTATTTCTTTAACTGTTTGTGCTGGCTCTCTGCTGCCTCTTCTGCTAATATACCAAGCGGCGCTGGAGAATGCATAATAATTTCTCCAACATGAGCGAGTACTTTATGCACAGTTGCAGGAATTTTATACCAATCGTACAATTCCAGATAAAGTCGGTAGGTATCCTTGCAATACGAATCTATTTTTTCGGGATTTATTGGGTCTTGACAGTTGATAGCAATTAAAATATTTCTAAACCTCACAATCAATTCTTCGTCGATGTTCAGAATTCTGCTTAAAAGCTGAGGATTTGCCAATGTTCGTCGACAAACGTTACCTGTAGTACTTGTACCTGCACCACCAGATCTTGGTTGATCTACTCTGACTCCAAAATGCTCATGAAGCTGTTTCGTTATCAGTTTTTTTCTTTGTTCGTATAATTCTTTAAATGGCTGTGAAACCTGCCATTTTTTGAAAATCCATTCTATATGCAATATACAAAGGGCATTCGAAAAATCGAATCCAAGCATGAAGCGGAGATATACCGTAATGTAGAGCATCTTCGTTTGTTAAAAATCCTTCTTCAAACTTTTCTTTACTGTTCATTACATTAGGCTTTGCTCCACAGATTGGGCAATTTTGCATTGATGAACTTCCTGTATTTAATATACGTGAGGACTTTTCCATCTATCATGCTAAGTACAAAATCAAAATCAACAAGAATTATTTTGTCATTTAAAAGCTCGACCTTCACTGGCGTCAATCCTTTAATTTCTTTTTCAATGTCATTTTTTGTGGCAAGAATTACCTCCTTACTCTCTTTGATAAATTCAAGGATGATGGGCCTACAAAATCGAATACTTTGAGGCATAGCATTGAACCACATAATCATTATCAATTATGCATGAATAACTGAATTGGAGTAAGTGTTGATGAAAATACATCAGAATCATTCTGACATCCTTCTGGCAGCTTCTGGTGGTACTGAGAATACCCGGTTGAGCCATCCATACCCCAACTACATAATAGAATTAGTTCAGCACTACCCGAGCAGAAGCGAATAACTTGATAACTGGCCTTGGTATTTATGAGCTCAGATTAAGAGGTAAAATACCTGAGGATAATACCATCAAATTGTTCCCACAATGTCATGCGAATACCGAATTGAGGTAAGACAATACCAAAATAATACCTCTAAGGTGACCAGATACTTACCCAGGTATCCGGAATATCAAGTTTAGTTATTCTAGAGACATTTTGCTTGCAATTCTTAGGTATTTTGCTTAGGTATTTTACCTCTTAATCTGAGCTCTTTAATACCAAGGCCAGTTATCAAGATCAAAATTAGGTATTCATATGCTTTTGTGTTCTGCTCGGGTATCCAGCTCGTTAGAATCCATGTACTCGTTCAGCTCTGCGTCGATTATTTTCACGATTCGATGCACTGTATTGTCCAGAAGCGCCTGCAGTTTTACTCTAATTTTTGAAGCGGTTGCTTCGATGAACTCGTTGGGAGGTGCGCATTTCTTTTTTACTTCCCCGATGACGCCGTAAGGTGGAAATCGTGACGGTGATTCTCTGTGTATTAGTTCGTATTGGAATCGACTAAATCCAGCTTCGATGAAAAAACTAAAAGCTTCCTCGGGTGACATCAATCCACGTTGATCAGTTAATAACATTTTTCTAGGATCTCCTCGATTTCTTAGAATAAGGCCGATGACTTTAACTAAATTTATCTCTTTCCTATTGTAAGCTGTCCTTCTCGCCATTACTAGAGCCTTTTCGATGCTGTCTACTTTGGGATCCTTAAATGCAAACGTTAGCATAAAAATATTGTGAAGGAATGTTATAACACAGAATGATAATAACAATTATATTTGTACTGTGTGCATGTTGCAGATTGTGGTCCTGCTACAATTGTAGACGGACCTGCATCATCGAGGGAAAAACATATTTTAAAACCATGGATGATCCGAAACCATACTCCGTATAAAAAAAAACTTCCATTTTTCGTGGTAAGGTAAGATTTCAGCATGTTACCTTACCGGGGTCGCGGTTTCTACATCGCGTTGGTGGGACTGCCGCCTAATGTATAGTTGACGCGATACAGCATTTCTTACTCAGCCGCTGGATGCCAGGACAGACGCTGTTTGAGCTGCACCTCCTTGGTGGACAGACGCTCGAACACGCACCTCCTCAATCTAGCTGAAGTCAGAAGGACAACAGTGCCCAGGCTGCACTACCATCCAAGTACGCAACCCTTAGCTGGCGGTCCTTGTCATCTTCTGACCCGTGGAAGCATGAAGTAGGAACCTGTGAGGACCAGAGATATGTTGCGGGGACACACGGTTCATCCCAGTTGTCGACTCACCATTTTGCAAGACATCCACTGGTCTGTTACTGCACAGAAAAACTAGGTATTTGAAAACAAAGTAGATCACTACAACTGTCACAGACAAAACCTCAATCAAAAGACGGGTGATGTTCTTTTCTGGAGAGCAACAGAGACATATTTAAAAAAAAAACCCTCCCTACACTCCTCCAGTCACACTCCAAGGACAGCAGTATAAGTGATCGCAGAGCCCGGCCTTATAATTCCTGAAACAAATGAAACCATAACATCACCAGACAAATTTATTCAAATACAATCACATAATGCCTATGATCGCATGCCAGTCAGTTATAAAAACAGCAGCTGAAATTCAGAAGAAAACAAACTGAGCCTTCAATTGATATACATGCTGCCAAGCTTAATGGCTTCGGAATGCAAATATGACTTCAAAGCGTGCTGAAACCATCAACCAAACGAGAACAAGAAATAAACAACATGACTAAAAGGCACACGATCTTTAGTCGCACCCCCTCACCTAGCTACTGTCAAATTGACAACATTGCCCTGGCTACGTCATCCAGCGTCTTCATGTTATAGTCGGCAGTTCCCTGTGATCACATGACTCATGGAGGCGTGGAACTTGTATGAACTTGTGAGGACCGGAGGTAGGTCGCACCCTGCTTCCCGGTTGTCAACTCAACATTTGAAGCCCTCAAAAAATGTATGTGCGATTAAAGGAATTTTCTCCACTGCACAACATTTGCTACGAGGGCTAAACACTATTCTGGTGTCAGAAATATAAGAAATACTTAGCTTAATTTCGTTTGATCCCGTATCCGATCCAAAAAGTCCGAACGGCAACCAGCAACGAACAACACCACCAGCTGACAACTGCACCGGTAACGATTTCATCACACTACCACAACCGCTGCTCTACCCGCGATGCTTTTTCTGGTTTGACTCAAAACAAGAAGAAATGGAGTCATCGGACTTCTGATAACAAATTCACTATACACTTGTAAAATCTAATATAAAATTGAAAATAGAACGAGACGAAATGTCAAGGTAAAAAGTTTCACGTCCTACTTCGCGCACAGCACACTACGATCCCTCTCTTTCAAAGAGGGGAGGGGTTGTGAACAAAAACCCCTATCGGCCGGATTTAGTTCCATTTGCTTGATTAGTTCTCGAGTTATGCAGACATTTGTGTTTCATATGAGTACCCCCCCCCCCCCCCTGCCAGCGAAGGAGGGGTCTTGAACTATCATAAGAACCTCTCCCGGCAAAAAAAAACCCCTGCATACAAATGTTCACGCCGATCGGTTCAGTAGTTTCCGAGTCTATAAGGATCAGACAGACGGGCAGAAAAACAGACAGACATAAATTCATTTATATAAATAGATTGATGAAAATGATATCACAACTTTCAATCAGAGTTTTAAGAACAATTTTGGATCGGTCCATTGATTAGTGAAAACGATAATGGATTCGGTTCCGTGCATGCTTAATTATCTACACAGCAATCAGCTATGATTTATTTCCATTAATTTGTATCAACAATTCATCGTACAACATTACGACCACTAAAAATGCTAGATTTTCCTCAAAATTACAAAGTTATTCCAAAAATGTGTTCAACAAAGTAGCATAGCTGTAAATGGTGTTCAAAATGCGCACGTAGGTCTGCACGTTTAGCGGAGCCAACTTTCCAATGGTCAAACCGGATGTGTTTTGCGCTCTCTGCAGTGCCAGGACGAGTTGTTTCGCTTGCCTACACTTAAGCAGATTCCATTTGATATTGTACAGATCTCCAGTCAATTGATCATTCTGCAATGGTGTGCAAATGATAATCTATATTTTTGGTTGCTCAAAAACAAAAAGGAATGAACTCACCTTAACCGTCATAACCGTGCCCATGAAGCAGTACTGCGTCAACTGGGCACTAAGCATTGCCAGTGGGAAGAATAATTTGTGAAAATCTCCCTTGACGGCCAAAAAGATGGTGCTGATCAATCCGAATGTCACTGATGAAATCTTGGTGAAATTGGGGTAAACGTAGTGCTCCTCAACCATGGCTTCATACTCGAGTAGTTCCTTATGAATTCGAAATATGCGAACCAATTGTTTGGATATCTCATCATCGTTTCTTGCTGGGCTGTCCAGCAGACGGTTCAACGCGTGTATCTCATTCTGAATTCCATCTACATATGCACAAATCGGAATAAGTATTGCCAGGTACTGGCAGTCCACAGTGAGGTAACCAAAAATGCCGAAAATCCAAAAAGCAGCGTGAATTGTCATGAGCAGGATGAATCCCTCTCCCGTAAACTCGTCGATTCCGGGCAAAAACAAAGGCATGTCAAAGACCCTTTCTCCCGTTTGGATGAATATCCAACTCGTCACTATCGGCATCAAAACAATCACAGTACAGTACAGAATTTGAAGCAGTTTTTGCAAAATGCACGTTGCGTGAAAGGCCCGGAGCATGACGGCTCCATTATCTTCATGCTCGTTTAGTAACAGAAGTATTCCGTGGGACTTATCATGCAATTTCCTGTAACTATTGGGTGCGAAAATTCGCAGAATTGTCTTATGAATCCCTTGAAATGTCAACATCAAAAAGGGTACGACCTCCAAACAGAGCAGCATATCGTTACGTCGGATCCACAGTGAGTAAATGCCCGAGAAGAAAGCTAGCGAAAGAATCGTCGAAAGCATAAACGTACGAAAGCCGAACCGAAAGCTTGGGTCGTAAACGTTGATTCCGATGGCCTTGCTGGCGATTTGGACGTTTTGGTAAACTTGATCGAATTTTCGCTCCACAGCTGCGACGGTTGGTGGTTGAGACATGGCTGCTGAATGATGCGTGGGGTTTGGTGGGTTGCTAGATGGTGACTGAATAGCAATAAGGACTCTGTGATTCTCGAATGCACCGAGGTTAAGCATACTCGAGCAATTATTGATGAGTGTGCACTGCTTTGTTCAGGTAAAGCATTCAGTGGGGAATGCAAGTGCTACAAAAAATAAGCTTCATCGATAGTCATGAATTATAGTTCAGTTGTTCCGGTTGCACAAAAAAAATAACAACAAGGTACGAGTAATATGCACCTCTCGCGTCTCGAACTTCAGATTTTAGCAAAAACTCTGACACCAGCGATTTTTCTACGCTAATCTAATAACGAGAATAAGCAGTAGTGCATAGTATTTGCTATTAGCAAAATGCCGTCTTATTTCAAGGCTTAATGTTCACGGTGTATTATTTTTTAATGTGTTGGCTTAAAATAAGGTCTGTATCCACATTAATCCGGACACCTTCAAATCATTGTAACTTTTGAAATATTGCACGTAGGAATGAAAAATTTCACTGTGGTATAGCTGAGAGTCTATGATGAAAAATACTATGATTGATGTTTACATTTCATGTTTAGTATTCAAGATTATTTTTTTTTTAATTAGTTCGTTTATTAGTATTCAAGATGGCGACTAAAGAAAATTCAAGTGCGCGAGCGGATTTTGTACGGGTGTACGGCAAATCCTGACTTGTCAATACGGGACCTTGCAAAAACATTCGATTTGCCTAAATCCACTGTTCACGATGTGTTCAAATCATTTTCGGAACGTTTGACGGTGGAGAGGAAACCGAGAAGTGACAAAAACATCGGACGCGCTGATCCTGTCATGGACCGAAAGGTGAAAAAGATATTAACGAAAAACCCAAATCTCTCCAAAAATCAAAACAACGTTTGGGACTTAAGTCGTATAAAGTAAAAACAGTTCCAAATCGCAACGAAAAACAGAACTTGGCAGCAAAATCACGGGCTCGACGTTTGTACTGCGAATATTTGACGAAGTTTTCATGCGTTGTTATGGACGATGAAACTTATTTCAGGAGGATTTCAAGCCCCCTGGCTTTTTATTCTGCTATGGCCAAAATGCTACAGCTGAGCATTTCAGAACGAAGAAGGCTTCGAAATTTCCTAAAAAATACCTTGTTTGGCAAGCACAATTCTGACGTGTGGCAAAAAGAGTAAATCTTTCGTCACTACAGGCACAATCAACAAGGAGATCTATCAGAAAGAGTGTCTGCAGAAGCGATTGCTACCCTTCATCAAAAGTCACAAAGAAAAACCTTTGTTCTGGCCCGATTTGGCATCATGCCACTATGCTAAAACTGTGATGGAGTGGTACCAAGCAAATCAAGTGAACATTGTACCAAAAACCTCAAACCCGCCAAATTGCCCAGAGCTACGACCAATCGAGAGATATTGGGCTCTGATGAAGCGGAAACTTTCTGGAAAGAAGCAAGGAATCAAAGACATCAAACACTTCCAGCAAATTTGGACAAAGACGTCTTCTACGATTTCTGAAGAGTCTGTACAAACCCTAATGGACGGAGTTAAGCGCAAAGTTCGAAAATTTTATGCAAATACCGAATAACTATGTTTTGTCTTCACGAATTGTTAAAACACATCCCATGAATCTGAAATAAACAACTACGACGGAAATATAATGCGAAATTTATGTTTTATTCATGTTTTGAGGTGTCCGGATTATTGCGGATACAGACCTTATTACTAGAACTAATTGAAGTTAAAAAATAAAGTGTTCCTAAATTTGCCCGATTGTTTCGAACTTGTTAGCGTCGTGATAAAACCTATGATCTTGTGTTTCATCAGCAAAGATGTACGTTAAATAATGACACAACTAACAATGGCATCGAAAAACAATGACGTTACATCCGTTAATGAGCAGAAACTTTTCCCCAACCATAAAACTAGTTATGAAGAAAAACGAACAGCGTTTGATATGGTGTATCATGCAATCATTAACATTCTCAGCCGGCTTTATAGTTGACGCTGGAAGACGCTCCTCAGTCTGAGCTTCATAAATTTCAGAAATCGCTGGCATCTGCAGACGGAAGAACATTTTCTAAGCGTATTATCTTCAAAGGGTGAGAACAGAATGCTCTGCAACTGGAATGAACTTCGAATGCATTAACCCACAAATATGTTTTTAGATCGCTCATTTTCTCGTGTCATGGATACATGTAGGTGAAGTCGGGGCTTAATTTGAAAGATTCTAAATATGCTTTTTTTTACACAACGAACACGCTAGCGTGTGCTAATAATACGTAAAGTTTTCTTAAACGTATACATTTCAGATAACTTAGGCTATTTTTATTATAAGGAGTGTATTCGATAAAAATGGCACACAATTTTTACTCCCCAAAATTAAACCGATTATTGAATTTTCTTGAAATTTTCAGGGACTGGAAAACTATTAATGAGTTATAATAAACAAAGTTTTTTCAGTAAAATGTAATCTCCCAACCAGAATTCCCACACCTTCCTTTTCACTCCGCCCATCAAATTTTGTACAACCGATTTTTCCAGTGCTTTTGTTGTTTTTACCCAAATTTTCAGCTCTGTTTTAATAGTTTTGGATTGTTTGCAAAGTTCCGTCTTGATAATTGCCCAGAATTTTTCAATTGGGCGATGTTCCAGTGAATTTGGTGGGTTCATATATTTTGACACAAAATTGACTTTCGAGCGTAGAGGCAGGATGCCAGATCAGGCCAAACAGAGTTGATCCTTTGTACTTCCTTATGAATTGCAGGAAACGCTGCTTATGGCAGTCTTCCGTGTTAATCGTACCGTTGATTGTTATGGAAGTGATAAGGGGAGCTTCTTTGCAAATTTCGATAATCTCTTCTTTCAAACATCCTACGGAACATTGAACTTAGCCTTGGCCACAAAATATTCTTGCCCAGGAAGTTTCGTTATCCACACAGTTAAAATTATTCTGTAAATTTAAGTTTATTTTCATGCACATATTTGGAGCATGAAAATAAATGTAAATTCAAAATACTTCATAAATATGCATGCCTTGAACAAGACATCGTGTAAAATTCATCGACCTTTAAATTTCCATAAATTCAACATTACTGGGTCATCTTGTGGTTTTACATGAAAATTTAATTTTACATTTTAATTGTTCTATCTAGCTTTTTTCATTTCTGTTTAAAAATTAGATAAATTTAAAGACGCATAAAGTTGACACTGTTAAGGTTCAGCGTATACTTTTTGGAGTTCATGTAATTGTTATTAAATTCACTGATTGAACGTATAATTTTCTCATCGTTTTTTAAACATAAAAGCGATTTGAATTGTCAATAAAATGAATGTTTATTTCTCTTTTTGATTATATTCAAGTTCATAGAAAGTAATACACACCTCATCAATCAATTGATTGCATTACCTCAATTTTTGCAATATAACGAAATATTAAGACATTGTTAATATTAAACTTACTATGACTCAACTTACCCACAGCTAAAGGGTGATACGGCCAAAATTTGTTCAAGGGAAAACGCGTGTAAATCGGTGAAATCGTTTATTTAAAAAATCAAATTAAATTTCTTTTTCAAGTTCAATTAGTATAAAATTCAGGAAAAATATTCAGTTAGGCTTCCGCTTTTCCAAATCCTAATTGCCGGGCCTTACGCTTGACCCCTTCCATCAGATTTTGTACAGCCACCTTGTCCACCTTCTTCGCCGCAGAAAGCCAGTTTGCCTTGAACTGCTGCTCGTCCTTAGCAGTTTTTTTGGTCTTCTTTAGGTTCCGCTTGACAATAGCCCAGTATTTCTCAATTGGGCGGAGCTCTGGCGTGTTGGGAGGGTTCTTGTCCTTGGGAACCACCTGCACGTTGTTGGCAGCGTACCACTCCATGGCCTTTTTACCGTAATGGCAAGATGCCAAATCCGGCCAAAACAGTACGGAACAACCGTGTTTCTTCAGGAAAGGCAGCAGACGTTTATTCAAACACTCTTTCACGTAAATTTCTTGGTTGACAGTCCCGGAAGCTATGAAAATGCTGCTTTTCAAGCCACAGGTACAGATGGCTTGCCAAACCAGATATTTCTTTGCGAACTTTGACAGTTTCGTGTGCTTGGAAATATCTGCTACCTTTCCCCTTCCTTTTGCCGTATAAAACTCCTGTCCCGGAAGCTGCTTGTAGTCGGCTTTGACGTAGGTTTCGTCGTCCATTACCACGCAGTCAAACTTCGTCAGCATCGTCGTGTACAGCCTCCGGGATAGCGCTTTGGACGTCGTATTTTGTTTATCATCGCGATTTGGAGTCACTACCTTCTTGTAAGTCGATAGTCCGGCTCGTTTTTTGGCTCGATGCACGGTTGTAGACGATACACCCAGCTTATTACCGTTTGAATAGATTATATTTTTTTAATGGTTGTTCAAATAATAAGTGATTAGCTTTTAACAAACATACATTTTGAGTTTTGGTGGTTTATAGCTTATGGTTTGTGTCCCCTTTGCTCACCTTTAGTATAATTATTTTATCTGATATTTTCTAAACAGGAACATCAAACATAACCTTTTAAAACGACGTAAGTAACCAATGTAAGCAAGCTGTGTTTTTTGTGCTGAATTGTTGCTACTTGCATTCTCAACACACGAGTAGTTAGTAAATAATTTAAGAAATTTTATTCATCAATGACGAAAAGAACTTCATATGCGTTCCAACAGCTACTCCTCAATATTTTAAAAATAATTTATATACACATCTGCATCTGCGTTTTGAAATTTGAACCGATTTATCTGATATGATCCAACTGAAACACGTTCTGTCGAAACACGGTATATGTAGCAATCATGTGTATCTGAGTAGTATGAAACCAAAACGGTGTATCATTGAATTACATTAAAATTGTTGTTCAAATTTGAGAAATACAACCATTTTGCATATTTTTCTATTCGTGGTTATTTCAGCTGCATGAAAAAACATTCGTTTTGTTTTGTTTGCTTGTTTTTTTTTAATTACATGCTGGAAAATATTATATTTACTTTTGAAAAACTTTCGAATGTCCATTTATGGTACTTATGGATAAAATGAATCAAATAACTGCTTTAGACTGCTTATAGTTAAAAAAAAAACCGTATGTATTTTACCCGATGATTCGTTTTGTTATGAAGGTTCTTCTGTTTATAAACAAGCGCAGAGCCATCGCTTATTCTTCCGGTCTTCCTCCAAGCTCTCCACCGATTGCTTGTCGATCTGCCAAACTTGGAAGACATCTGCATGGAGTTATCTCAAATAATAATAATCCGTCCAATCTATCACAAAACGTTGCGATTGGTTGAGCGGACTGGAGATAATGAAATCCATTTGTATAAGGCCAAGTCTCTCCCGGTTGGTATTGAACCGATGAGCATGGATATCAATAGAAACATAAAGTTACCAGAAGGCACAAAATGCATCGACGGACTCTTATTTTTACGAAATCCCTCAATTTCAATTTTTAATGGATTAGCATAGATTGTTCATTAGACACTTCAACTTGATTGATACAGTTATTAGTTGCAGCAGTGCAATAGATTGTAGAATACAGTAGTAAAAATTGTAAGTTACGAAAAAAGAGTTTGGTTCGAGCATCGGCTGTGAAAGGTTGTGTCGATGCTTTATTACGCACTATTTTCCTATCGAGCCTGGCGCGTTTCGTGTTGTTTCGGTTATCTATAATTCGGTGTAACGAGTGATCGAGTGAGCACAGTAAGAGAACAACAAAGCGTCTCTCATGCGTTCATAAAATTACCCTTGTTTTCCTAACGGAAACCACCATCACACTTTGTGAGTGGCCCCAATAGCATCCTTACTGTTGTAATCGGTTCGAATCAGAAATCGGTACTAGTATTAGGGGTATTCCTAGAAAATGTCGTATTTGCAGACAACTTCATATCTATTGTTCTGACATGAATTTTGACATTGACAGCTATCACATCCGAAACTTCATTCTATTCTCTAGTTATTTCAGTGTAAGTTACGCATCATTAGTGAAAGTAAACAAGTTTTTGTGAAGCCGAAAAATGTCGAAATTCGAGCCATCAAAGCAGCATTTGCGGGAAGTTTTAATTTTCCTGTTTAATTCGAAGAAAAATGCATCTCAAGCATGTGAATTGCTCTCCGAAACATACCCGGACTACAAAATCGACGTTCGAATGTGTCAACGTTGGTTTGCACGCTTTAAAAGTGGTGATTTTGTCACTGAAGACAAGGAACGCCCCGGCCCGGTCAAAAAGTTTGAAGACGTCGAATTGGAAACTTTGCTCGACCAAGACCCCTCACAAACGCAAAAAGAACTTGCAGCAGCATTGAGAGTTAACCAACCAGCCATTAGTAAGCGTTTGAAAGCATTGGGAATGATTCGAAAGGTCGGTCATTGGGTGCCATACGAATTGCGGCCGAGAGACGTTGAGCGCCGTTTTTTCACATGCGAAGAGCTGCTTAAACGGCACATACGGAAGGGTTTTTTGGATCGAATTGTGACTGGTGACGAAAAGTGGATCCATTACGACAATCCAAAACGTAAGGCAACGTATGGATACCCCGGTCATGCCACAACATCGACGGCCAATCCCAATATTCATGGCCAGAAAATCATTTTATCTAGTATTTAAATATTTTACTAAACGAAGCGTGAATTCAGCTTATTGTTTACCAAAACGAACCCTGCTGCCACCCAATCTTGTCATCCAAAATCCCAGTGATTTCTCGTGGAAGTGCGGCGGTGGTCTCGGCTTCCAATAAAACGTCCAAATAAACGTTAACGCATCCTTACCCTTTCCTTATTTGACCTGCATTCGGGCGAGGCCAGCGCCGGTATTGCCTTAGTTTGGGATCACCAGTTTTACACATTGAGCATGTTTGCATCATCTGTTGATCTTCTGAGTAATAACAGCTGAACTGGCAGTAACCTAATAACAACTTCGGGCGGTCAATCATGCTCATTATCCTGCTCATGCTCATAAAAACGGATAAATTATTTGAATAGGATAAGACAACTGAAACTTCTCGCCCTGACTAGCTTGCTGTTCTGCTTCTCACACGCTGAATCAAACTGTAAGATATGATCAACATATATTCTCAATAATACGAAACTACAGTACCCTAAAACGGGGAAAGCGGGGTAACGGGGCGGTTTGACCCATGCCATGAATAGTTCAAATAAATATTTTTCGTTGATACTTTTTCTAACTATCAACTGTGTTTCTTAATCTAGTATTATTTGGCTTCTGAAAGCTATAGCATAGGTTTGAATATTCAGTTTTTTGATTAACCAAGAACTGAACATTTTATTGAGCATAGCTTCTTCAACTTTCAGCTAGCGGGGAAAAAAATCAATCAATGCTTATCTAATAGCTAACATTACAGATTAAGAGATATTTCCCTAGTAGCACATTTGTTTCAACCCAGTAAAGGTGACTGCTCTGTGACTCAATTAAGTCACAATAGAGCTGCTGAAACCAGTTTTGACTGTTGTGTGCTGCTTGGGGTTTTTAGATACTTTAGGCTACATAGGTTGGGTTCTAGGTTAAAGGAAAAATATTGTAATAAAATTGTTACTCGTTACTATTTAAAAACTATTATATAATTACAACTTTTTTCTCATGGATGTCAATTTTTTACGCTTTTTTGCTACAACTTGTTACAAAATCGAGGCAACTTCGCGTAATATGGCTTTTTTATTTAGGCAAAGGAGCAATCTGACAAACATCCCAAGCAACACAAAATCGTCATATTTGGTTACAGTGACTTGATTGTGACTTAATTGAGTAGTATTGGAGTAACATCAACTGTATTGCAACAAGTTACCTTGCAACCTTCTAGAGATAAAAAATAAATAATAATATATTGAAACAAATAATAAAATTCTAAAAATAAAACCAAAACTTAGGGGGGAGCAACGTGAATACGCATACCATTCACAGTTACAAATGGTTTTTTGGTTTGACACCCGAATGGGCAGAAAACGGGTTGTCCTGTATTCAGATGCTTAGCCAGATGCTTGACTATCAGTTTAACGCTATCTTCAACACAATTGCACATCAAAACTGAACAGCGAAATAAACGTTCAGTTTTCAATTTAAGGTGCCTCTGACGCAGATGTTTCTTGAAAGATTCGAGGGATTTTAATCTTAATTCACAGTCCGGGATGGCACACTCAAATGTTTTTTGACACTTATGTACTCGCATATGAATAATAAATCTTTTCAAATCACAGAAAATTGCGGCACAAAACTTACAAACTATTTTGCTTGACATCTTTAGAAACTGACGGAGACGGTGCAATCAAAACAGCTAGACAGTGAAAACTGAAACGTTTACCTGAACCGGCGGTCAACAATTTCTTTTTTGCCTACACTCAAAAGACAATGCACCTTATATTTAAGTGCAATCACCTATAGATTTGGGCAAAGTGCAAAGTTATTGCTCTGTATTGGTGCGGCACTTATTTTTTATTCAATGTGGTCAATTAACCATATGTGCAATAAATATATAGTCTTTAAGTGCAAGAGCTGAATAGATATTAATTATAATGTACATGGATTGCATTAACTTGTCCTAGCAAAAATCAAATGAGTTTTTTAATACGTTTTATGTAAAAAAGTGCATGGATTCTATTTTTTCAGAAAAAGTTTAGTATTGGGTTTTTTGTACTTTTCATGTAATAAAACGAAATGTGTGAATAAAAGAGGTTTTATTTGTACCATCATAAAATCTTCATCACTTTTTGAACCTTTTGCGTTCAGCAGCTCTTCTGCGGGAATGGCAAAAATGCTCGGCAGATCTGAAATATTCACAATAAACACCGTTAACATGGCAAAGAAGAACATCTATAGTAATTTATTACCTTCAACAAATTCAGTGATTTCCGCTGGCAAACCAAGCACCTAAACCACCTCACGGTAAACTTCACTTTGCTTCTCCATTTTGCAGTTTTTTTATCTTCTAGAATGATAAAGCAGCTGATTGTTTTTCGCGCACGGTTTTTTATTTCGTTTTAAGTGTGAAGATGGATAGAATTAGGCAAAGTGAAAACACACTTGAATGACATTTCTCGCTCCATTGAAAATTATGTGCGGACCATATCAGTCTCATTGGAAACAAACCTGTGTATTAAGTGACGGGTGTTAAAAATTATGTGCGGCAAATGAAAATCATACTGGCTCACATGATTTCAATTCGAAGCAAAAATTGACCGATATAAGTGCCAATTTTTATAATTGATAATTGATTGAAAATTATAGTTTCATCGGTTGGAATAGCAATGCATCTCAATTTGTTTTTATAGTGATGGTTGAAAAACACATTCCAAGGAAATTTTTAAAGAACCAAAATGTAAAATCGTGTGCTTTTGAATGCTCTTATAACGTGCATTTATTTTAACTTAATTTTCAATCAAAATTTTAATTCAAGGGGTGTAAATGTATCACCTCATTGATTTACATGCCATTTAAATTTCATTATTTTTTGCTGTGCATCACGATGCAACACGATTTGGTGAGCAAATTCGTGTGAAGTCTCCGGGCGTGAGTTTTCACAGTGATGTTTTGCTTTTTATTTGGGGCAAATCTCGAATTGACAGGTTCTTGAACTGTTGCACCACTTTCCTGAACATTTTACTGTCCATTGGACCACTTTTATGACAATACCCTTGCTTCTTTCGGACACTCAGGCGCTCTTTGTAGGTTCTTATCACACGAGACACAGCTAAAGGGCAATACGGTCAAAATTTGGTCAATATCAACTTGACGTATTTCTTTCAATTTTGCATTTAAAAAACCTGAACACCCCTCATTTTGAAGGTGTGTGTGTGTAGAATGTTGCTTCTATTTTGATTTTGGAATTCACTCTTCAGTTGTCAAAATGCCGTCCAAGCAAGAAGAGCAGCGTATCAAAATTTTGCTCGCGCATCGCGAAAATCCGAGCTACTCGCACGCAAAGTTGGCAAAATCGCTAAAAGTTGCCAAATCAACCGTTACAAATGTAATTAAAGTGTTTGGGGAACGTTCGTCGACAGCCAGGAAGTCTGGATCGGGGGGAAATCGAAAACCGGAAGCCGCTGAGACGACAAAGAGAGTTGCCGGTAGTTTCAAGCGAAACCCTAACCTATCTCTCCGAGATGCCGCAAATAAGCTGGGTGTATCGTCTACAACCGTGCATCGAGCCAAAAAAACGAGCCGGACTATCGACTTACAAGAAGGTAGTGACTCCAAATCGCGATGATAAACAAAATACGACGGCCAAAGCGCGATCCCGGAGGCTGTACACGACGATGCTGACGAAGTTTGACTGCGTGGTAATGGACGACGAAACCTACGTCAAAGCCGACTACAAGCAGCTTCCGGGACAGGAGTTTTATACGGCAAAAGGAAGGGGAAAGGTAGCAGATATTTTCAAGCACACGAAACTGTCAAAGTTCGCAAAGAAATATCTGGTTTGGCAAGCCATCTGTACCTGTGGCTTGAAAAGCAGCATTTTCATAGCTTCCGGGACTGTCAACCAAGAAATTTACGTGAAAGAGTGTTTGAATAAACGTCTGCTGCCTTTCCTGAAGAAACACGGTTGTTCCGTACTGTTTTGGCCGGATTTGGCATCTTGCCATTACGGTAAAAAGGCCATGGAGTGGTACGCTGCCAACAACGTGCAGGTGGTTCCCAAGGACAAGAACCCTCCCAACACGCCAGAGCTCCGCCCAATTGAGAAATACTGGGCTATTGTCAAGCGGAACCTAAAGAAGACCAAAAAAACTGCTAAGGACGAGCAGCAGTTCAAGGCAAACTGGCTTTCTGCGGCGAAGAAGGTGGACAAGGTGGCTGTACAAAATCTGATGGAAGGGGTCAAGCGTAAGGCCCGGCAATTCGGATTTGGAAAAGCGGAAGCCTAACTGAATATTTTTCCTGAATTTTATACTAATTGAACTTGAAAAAGAAATTTAATTTGATTTTTTAAATAAACGATTTCACCGATTTACACGCGTTTTCCCTTGACCAAATTTTGACCGTATCACCCTTTAAAATCTGAAGTTCGAGACGCGAGAGGTGAATATTACTCGTACCTTGTTGTTTTTTTACGTGCAACCGGAACAACTGAACTATAATTCATGACTATCGATGAAGCTTATTTTTTGTAGCACTTGCATTCCCCACTCAATGCTTTACCTGAAAAAAAGCAGTGCAAATCCATCAATAATTGCTCGAGTATGTTTAACCTCGGTGCATTCGAGAATCACAGAGTCCTTATTGCTATTCAGTCACCATCTAGCAACCCACCAAACCCCACGCATCATTCAGTAGCCATGTCTCAACCACCAACCGTCGCAGCTCGATCAAGTTTACCAAAACGTCCAAATCGCCAGCAAGGCCATCGGAATCAACGTTCACGACCCAAACAATTCCAAGCTCTTCAGCGATCCATCGGTTGAACGCCTGTGGATTTTGATTATAAGTGCACACATATTTTTTTTTCATGGACAATGTTTTGTTTCGTCGACATGACTTGAACTACTGTATGAATAACTATGAAACTTGACAGATGTAAACAATACACTATGAATAAGATTTGCTCGATTTTGCTACTCATACGGTTCAAAAGTAACAAAAGATTTTCGGTTCGCCATTTTTATCGAATACAACCTTTAATCAAAAAATTTTGTGAACATTCTAATAACACTAGTCGGCAGTGTTTCACTCCCATCAAGTAAGTAAAGCCTGTCCACGTTAAATTTCGGACACCAAAATAAAAGCAGCAAAAAGTAATTTAAACATAATAGAGTTATCTACTTTAGAAACAGTTGATTATGATGCTAATACTTTTTTTCTGTAAAATTCTAGAACTTTCTGTGGAACCCCCGCCATCAGGTTCCGTACGGTATCCTCAGATACGCCCACCGTGACGATTCTCCATCTTCTCTTGAAATCATTTGTACCATTTGCTTTTTTCTTAGTTTCGAAGAGTTTCCGCTTAACTAGAGCCTAGTACTTCTATATTGGGCGAAGTTCTGAACAGTTTAGTGGATTGGCTGTTTTTGACACGTATTTGACCTCTTGCACCTTATATCATTCCAGGACGGATTTCGCATAGTGACAAGAGGCCAAATCAGGCCAAAACAGAGCTGGAGAGTCGTGGCTTCTGATAAACGGTAGCAACCACTTTTGCAGACAATGTTTCTTGTACACATCCTTATTGATAGTGCCGGTAGAGAAGAAACTTTTAGATTTTCGACCACAACTACATATGGCCTGCCATATCAAATACTTCTTCGGAAATTTTGACACCTTCTTTGCCGAAAATACTCGCCAACGGCGTTCCTTTGCATAGCGGTATAAAAAGCCAGACCCGGAAGCTGTTGAGAGTCTTCAAGAACGTATTTTTCGTCGTCCATTATGATACAAAAAAATGCTTGCAAAAAATTGGTGCAAAGCTCTTTAGCATGACTTTTTGCAGTGAAATTAAGCTTGTCGTCGCGGTTGGGCACCTTTTTCACTTTGTACGCCTTCAGTCCTTGCCTCTGCTTCACTTTTTGTACGTATGATTTGGACTTCCCAACTTTGCAAGCCATATTTCGCACAGGAAGATTGGGAGTTTTCTCAATAATTGCTATACACTGTTCCAGAAAGTATAAGCACACTTTCAAAATAACAAAAAAGTCAGTTTTTTTTTAGTTTTAATAATTTTATTTGGAAAATCATATTTGTATTTGTGTTTAATATGATGTTTTACTCTCGTTTAATCAAAATATTTAATCATAGCCAAGACTCCTAACTTTTCCTCAAACATGACCCATTAGCTTCTGCACAGTGGTACTTCCCACCATTTTGACCACTTTTGGCCAATCTTTTTTAAATTTTTGGATGTCGTCCGCTGGTTTTATGAACTTTCGAAGCTTTGCTTTGGTTAAAGCCCAAAAAGTCTCGATTGGCCGTACCTCCGTGCAGTTCGGCAGATTCATGTCTTTCGGCACGAAACATACATTTTGACTTTTGTACCATTCTAAAGTGTCCTTTGCGTAATGACATGACGCCAAATCAGGCCAAAACACTACTTGGCCTTCGTGCTGCCTGATCATCGGCAATAATCGCTTCTGGAGACATTCCTTAACGTATTTCTGAGTGTTCATAGTCTCCGTTGTGATGTACGGACCAGATGTTTTACCACACTCGCATATTACCTGCCAAACCATAACCTTCTTACCGAATTTTTCGGTAAAAATTGCCTTCTCCGTTTCGGGGATGTCTTTGTCTTCGCTTACAGTATAGAATTGTGGTCCGGGAAGCGTTTTGTAATCTAGTTTCACGTACGTTTCATCGTCCATTATTATACACCCAGAATTTCAACACAATAACGAATCGTAGAGTTTGCGGGCCCGTGGTTTCACGGACGCGGCCTGTTTTGGGTTTTTTCTGCTTCCCGTATGTTTTTAGCCCAAGTCTGTCTTTGGCACGCATGACGTTACTCGACGAGGTCCCTAGTTTTTTCGCAACATCCCGAACGGGAGTCGCTGGTTTTCGCTTGTAGGCATCCCTTATCTTTTTATCGATATCCGGACTAACCGGATTTCCGACCACTCTTTGGCGCATCTTCAAACGTACACTGTTCTCTATATTTTCGAATCGCAGATCGTACCGCTCCGACGCTTACACCCTCTTCCTTGGCCAATTTTCTCTAGGCGAGTTCGCTCACATTATATTCAATATATTCAAAGTGACCGTTAAATATGCTGGCGTCGGTGGTCTAGTGGTAAGCGTGACTGCTACTTGGCACCCCAGTGGGTCTGGGTTCAATCCCAGTCGACGACGGTGGTTTTTCTGAGGCGAAAAAATCTGGTCACGTCTTCCTTCAGAAAGGAAGTAAAGCTGTTGGTCCCGGCTCATATTAATGAGTCGATAGGTAGGGTCTAGGTAGTGGAGTCGTCTTCCTGGCGTCGGTGATTGTCATCATGTGAGGAAATAGGCCGACAGAAAATAAAAAAAATAAAAAAAAGTGACCGTTAAAACAGGGTGTGCTTATACTCCCTGGAACAGTCGTTACCTGATTCTTGTACATTTTTAGGAGCATACTTTTCGATTTGTTCCCCTTCCAACCTTCCGATCCACAGTCAAATGATTTGCAAACACATCACACGGTCCTTTTCGGTAGTTTTAGTTTCTTGGCAAGAACGCGTACCGATAAATTCGGATTTTGCTGCCGTTCGTACAAAATGCGTTTGCGCACTTCCACTTGAATGTAACAAGAATGTAAACATATTGTTCAACGAAATAAAGTTTCACCTATCTGACAGCTGAAGCTCTCCAGCTGTCAGATAGGTTAAACGAAAAGTGTCCGAAATTTAACGTAGACATAAAGCCTGATGTTGAATTTTATTGGTTTTGCCTGGCTGAATTCATATATAGGCTTGGAATTACTGTAACACGTGCATATTTTGATAAAAAAAGAAATTTATGATCAGAAAAACACGTGATTCCGTCGAAATATGATTTACCTGTTTAACAACTAGAATATTTGTTCCGCCCTTTGAATGTTGGGCTTGGATTTTATGGAATGGACCTTCCTGAATCTATTGGTGTTCACAGATTTTTCTAACACGTATGATTGATGTGTGAAACCGGTTTTTATTCACAAAACTACGGATTTTCATGAAAATTCCTGTTTTGTTTGAAAAATCTTAATTGTTATTTCCTAAAAATGTCACCTTATGAATAGTTGCATTTTAAAGTAGCAACCAATCACTATTGGTGCCGTCCGCGTATGTGTAATTTTTGAACGGTGCCGTGTTTTTTTTTTTTGTATAAGTGAGTGAGCAGCACATCATCAATAGTGGGTCTAAATTACAATAGGACAGATAAAGACGGTAGTGTAAGTATGCCATTCAAATGTTGATGGGATACCACGTAGAAAGAAAAGCCCGTTCCTCAACCAGCGTACCTTTAGCTGTGCGTCTATAACTAGTGAGCGGTGCCGTGTTTTCGAGTTAGAATAAATGTGAGCAAGACAACAATAGACACTCAAACGCACAGAAGACAAAATAACAGACAAAAGACTCTGTGTACAGGTCATCTCAAGTACGTTTAAGATGCAGGATGCGATATTTTCACCAGGGTTGCCACATACACAGATTAATCTAGATTGACACAGATTTTTGTCATTCAGATAACAAACATTACATACAGATGTAATGATCACAGATTGTTGAGAGAAAGCTAGATTTTTAAGATATCTGGCAATTTTTTGAAACTCAAAAACCTCAAATTCAAAAAATGAGTACATCGAACGCTATTGGGTGATTGTGAAGAATTGAAAAAAGGCTGGTAAAGCAGCTGATAATATGCAGAAGTTTGGAAAAATTGAGCTAAGGCCTTCAAAAATGTGATGAAACACTTGCCCGAAACTTGATGAAAAGTGTTCGATCAAAAATTCGCAAATTCGTGAAAGAATACTATTAATTTCATCCGGTCTTCACAATGTTCAAATTCAATCCCGTACAGTAAAGAATCATACATTTGTTTGAATAAAACATCTTTTTGTTTAATGATTTGAGAGAAACATATTTTTCTCACTTATTTCCGATACAGTCCTTATTATCATGAAAGCGTATAACTTGTCTGTACAATGCAACAAGCCTTATACTGACTTATGTACGGTAAGTAAGACTGGTGAAAAAATTTCATAGCAAGTTGATACTAAGTCGACTCGCTCGTAGGTGTCATGCGAACTGAATGTGTTTAAAAGGAAGCGAACGAATATTCATATTGAAAATGGTTACATACTTTTTTTTTGCAACTTAATTTATTGCTGAAGGGCTTTAGCCTAACCCCGTCGTCTCCTATGTCCCAACCGTTCGCCAACATTGTCAGCTCGTTGGAAAGTCACTTGCTCTTCTTATTGGCGGTAACAGCAGCATCCAGTTGCGGTTCTGCAACAGAAAGACGCCTAGGCACATGTACGTATGTATGTCGTGAGTGAAAATGTGATTTATGAAGGCAAGTCGCCATGCGTGCGGGAAATGGCATTCGCAGTCTCGCAGAACGAACTCGCTCGCAGTAAACCTAATGGCACATTTTGTTCATTCGGAATTCCAAGTCTGCATCAAGAAGGACATTGTTCTGAGTTGCAGAAAAGGGCACAAGTAGGTTGGTAGGTAAATAGACAGTCGCAAACAGTGGGAATACGTAACAAAGCAGGCAAGCGGTGCTCGAACAGGGCTTCACGGATCACTTCTTAGTGCTTCCTCGGAGCAGTTTGATTATTACCAGCTCTGAATGTAAAGTTCTAAATGCACTGCTATAGTTGTTATTTTTCAGCACTCGATGCCAAGATAACTTTTGTATTCGTTTATTGAATGGCGACACTGTCATACGCAATGTCCAGGGGCCTATTTTCCAGTTAAAAAAAATCTAGAGCAAATCGGGAATTGAATCCATCCACCGTGGTTTGGCTTTGTACCTGAGCTATTGGAAGATGTTAAGTTCGCTTTTGTTTGCAACCATGGAGAAAGAGCAATATCGATCAGTGATTAGCTTTTTTTTTTGGATAGGAAGACGTGTGAGGAAATCAAAGTGAAGTCTAATGTCGTTTATAAGGACCATGCACCTTGGATGACGACCGTCAGATATTGGTTTGATGAATTCAAACGTGGCTGAACATCCATTTTTAATTAAGAGCGTTCGATTGAGGTGACTACGGAGGATATGGTTAGTAGATCGCCGGGTGAAGATCAGAGAGAATGCTGACATTGTAGACTTCTCAATTGAATGCATACAAAATATCCTTCACAAAAAAATAGGTATGAAAAAGCTATCGGCGAGATGGATGTTTGCTGAAAACGGAATCGCATGACGATTTCAGAGCAATGTTCGGAAACTTTCAAGCGCAATCCAAAAGAGTTTATAAGGCGTTTCGTGACTGGATACATTGAATAAATTGAAACATGGATTCATCACTGCACGCATGAAATGAAAAAAAAAACAGTCAGGACAGTGGACTCTATCCGGCGAACCTGCTCCAAGGAAGGCAAAACGGTTCCATCGGGCGGAAAAGTCGTGGGTACCGTTTTTTTTTTGGGATTCGCGTGGCATCACTTTTACCAACTATTTGGAGCAGGGAAGGACAATTACGGGGCAGAACTCTGCTGATTTGGTGAAGAAAAAAGTGCTTCTCCACCATGACAACGCACCAGCTCACTCATCAGCAATTACCACCGTAAACCTGGGCGAATTACGCTACGAACTATACCTCATCCAACCATAGTCTCCATGCGATTTCTTTTTGTTTACAAACATGAAAAAATCGTTTGGCGGAAAGCGATTCACGTCAAAGGAGGAGCTCGTTGCCGCAAAAGGGGCCTGCTTTACGGAATTCGACAAATCATTTTTTGGATGGCTTGAAAAAGTTGTAATATCACTGGACTAAATGCATCGAGTTGAAAGGAGACTATATTGAGAAATTAATTTAAAAAAAAGAAGGTAAAATATATAGGTTTTTTTTTTGCCCAACACACATCCCTCGTACAGTACTCGAAAATATAAAGTGCTAACAGAAACGAATACTCTTGAAGAGTGAAACCCTTTACCTTTTCAGAGACAACTAGGGACTGTATTCGACAAAATTCACCTTTTTTCCGATTCATGCATTTTACAACTGAAAATATAGATATATTTTTTAAATCATTTATTTGTACAGAAATAGACTAATGTAGGGTACGGGACGGGTTTTAAGCAGTTTAGTCAGCACCTGAGCATTTGATGAAGCTGTATGTAACCTATAATTAGAACTGCCAATATTCGGACATTAATCCCTCTGCTTACGTCTGGTCTATCGGAACATACCTTCAGCAACGAGCATTAGGCTCAGAAAATTTCATAGCCATGGAATAAAGTTCCCAATTGCAGGGACTTCTTAAACGCATGCGGATTGCTTTCCGATTAAAAAAATGTTTTCTTCAGCTCCTCAATCTGTACATAAACTAACAATATTGTATGAGTGCGATTCTGTGCATGTGTGCGAAGGCGAAATGAAATAGGCCAGTTCACGATTTGCTGCAAACGTCAATTTCCTCAACCCGCTCCTTCGTTTTACCCATCCGCTCTCGAAAACAATCAACCAAAACATGTCGATTGCTACGACCACAAACTCGTCTCCTAGCAGGTTATGAGACAGACCTACACGACCAAACTTTTAGTTTGTCATTGATCTTTAGATTGGCAATGTGTATTTCTTATTTCATTTACTCTCACGCAAATGTTAGCCAAAGCGACTGTGACGACAAACGGGATGCTTCGTTTAAAAACAAACAAATGCAAGAGACAGCAGGCTTCACGTTACATTACCGGTGCGCTATATCCATGGTTAACAAAGAAGAGAGGAAACATGGGCTCTCTCAAAAGCAACAGTGATGCCATAGCTGCAGCTCAACAGCGAAGCATTATTTATCGTTGGGTACTATTGGACAGCTCCAAAACATATTTTTTATTGCAAATGATAGTGCCAGATGATGGACAATATAATCATAAGCATAGATCAACCTCCAATGACTGGAAGAAACATGAAATAAATAGCGATTTCAGATTATCTAAATATGTAATAAATTTAACTCAATGTTCAACATCACATTCTGGCAACAAGCCTAGTTGTGGGAGAGAGCTGATGAAGACATGCTCTCCGGTACACGCGATGCAAATGCAAAATACACAAAGGCAAAATTTGAGCGAACTTCTTCAGCAGGTCAGAAACTGATGGTTTCTAGATGATGTATTTTAAATCTTCAAAATGACAGTAATAAATTGGTAATCAATCATGATTCATACATCGAATCATTGGCCCAATAGATAAAGCTTATGATCGTATCATTAAAAATGAAATAATTTGGAAAATGTAGGAGTTATAGACCTATTTCCTAACAACTGATTAAAATAGTGACCCCTGATTAAGCCGTTCCCTACCCTAAAACCAAGATTTCTTCGACACCTTTGGGATTATAGAATGCTGCCATCGCCCCAAATCTCCTATACTCCATTTATACTGCAAATTGGCGAGTGACTGTTGACGAAAAATAGGAAAAAAAATCGTTGATGGCGATTTGTCGATCATAAATATCCCACCTCAAACGGGTCCGCTTTCTCATTGCCCAGAATTGAACAATTAGATGGGTTCCACACAATGGTGATGATAAAATAACGCGAAGATAAAGCCCTTAGATGCTTTGTGAGAAAATACGAAGAGTGCCTTACCGGCCTCAAGGAGCGAATAGCCTCTATAAAACTGAGACTATCCGTGAAAATGAAATACTGATCCGGTATTGGTGAGGCAACAATTTCTAGCGTAAAGTGTACGGAACAAGGAGCTTGAAGTTTACGATTGGCGCTATGAATTTCATTGTAAATACCAAGGCCGGCGGACTTCTCTATCAATGATCCGTCAGTGAAGAACGATTTAGTGGAATCAACTTGGCCAAACTTTGCAGCAAATATCACAGAAGCAATCATAGGACGTTGATGCTCTGGGAGACCATGAAGCTCCTGCTTCATGGATAAATCAAAATGAACCGAATAGTTGAAGTCGGAGAAGCAAACACGATTGAAAATGTTCAGCGAAGGGCTGACAGCCTGTGTTATGTACAAATGGTACAAAGTCATGAAGCGAGTTTGAGGATTCAACTCGAGAAGCTTCTCAAAGTTTTCGATAACCTAGGGGTTCATAACTTCACACCTCGTTAGGAGCCGGAGAGATAACTCTGAAAACCGATCCGAGAGTGGCAACATGCCAGCCAGCACTTCAAAACTCATCGTATGAGTCGAGTGCATGCAGCCTAACGCGATACGAAGACACCGATACTGAATACGTTCCAGATTTATGATGTGCGACCGAGCCGCCGACTGAAAACAAAAACTACCGTATTCGATAACGGCAAAGGGTAAATGCACCCTTCTTTTTGGGGAAATGCTCCTTAAACATTGGAAAAATGCTCCTTAGATACGTTTGCCCGGTATAATGCAATCGGAGGTATAAACCCTCTGGTTAGCGCTTGCCGGGTGTTTTGCGGGTCTTAAGTTTCTTCAAGATAGTATAGTTGTGACGGGTTTTAAGTTTCTGAATTTAAGAGTCGTCAAAACGAAATTAAGACCCGTCAAAACGAAATTCAGACTCTTCAAAATTAAGTTAGAACTCGTCAAAATGAAATTTGAACCCGTCAAAACTACATACAAGATTGTGGAGCGAAGCTCTGCTATACAATCTTGAAGAAAGTTAAGACTCGTCAAAACAACCGGCAAGCGCTAACCAGAAGGTTAATACCTCCGATTGCATTATACCGGGCAAACGCATCTAAGGAGCATTTTTCCAAAGTTTAAGGAGCATTTTCCCAAAAAGAAGGGTGCATTTACCCTGCTGCCATTCGATAACCGACAAAATCGTTGTCCGGTACATCGTTAGAAGATCTTGCGAATGCGCTCCCCACCAGCTCCCGGTAATTGTTCGAAGAAAGTTGATCCTTTGCTGGCACTTTCGCTTCAGATACTCAATGTGGGATCTCCAGGTGCATTTTGAATCGAACCAGACCCAAGATATTTATAGGACATAGAATGAGTTATCGGCTTACCACAAATTTGAAGCTTTGGTTGTGCTGGGTTATACTTCCTAGAAAAAAACTACCAACTCAGTTTTCTCCGTAGAGAATTCGATACCTAGCTCGAGAACCCACGTAGACAACTTGTCTAAGGTATCCTGTAAGGGTCCTTGCAGATTGACCCCATTGGGTCCCGTGGCAGACACTACGCCATCATCTGCAAGTTGTCTCAACGTACAGTTGTCACTTAGACAACCGTCAATGTCTTTAACATAAACATTATACAAAAGAGGGCGTAACATGATCCCTGGGAGAGACCCATGTAGCTGAATCGTGAAGCTGTAGAGTTTCCATGAGAGAAGCTCATATATTTCTCTGACAGCAAATTGTACAAACAGTTATTCATTAATAGTGAAAAGCCACAAGCGCGGAGTTTATCTGAAAGAACTTCAACAGATACTGAATCAAAAGCCCCCTTGATATCCAAGAATACAGAAGCCATTTGCTCTTTCTTAGCAAAAGCTAACTGAATATCTGTGGAAAGGAACGCCAGACAGTCGTTCGTTCCCTTACCCCTACGGAAACCATATTGAGTATCTGAAAGCAGGTTATTCGTCTCAACCCATTTGTCCAGACGGAAGAGGATCATTTTCTCCAACTTTCGATAACATCGCGATGGGTCGATAGGAGTTGTGGTCGGACGCGGGTTTGCCAGGTTTTTTAATGGCAATAACTCTCACCCGCCTCCAGTCATCTGGTACAATGTTTAGTTCCAGAAACTGATTAAACAAGTTCAACATGCGCCTCTTAGCGACGTCTGGGAGGCATTTAAGCAAGATGAACTTGATCCTATCAGCCCCTGGAGCCGTATTGCCACACGAAAGGAGTTCGAGAGAGAGTTCTACCATTGAAAAAGGTTGGCTGATCTCATCTATCGAATTCTCTGTTTCGCGAGGAATCATCCGTGCCGGCACCGAATCTGGACAAACTTTTCACGCGAACTTGAGGATCCATTGGTCCGAGTACTCTTCGCTCTCTTTGTTCGTAGTTCGGTTACGCAATCTACGCACCGTGTTCCAAAGAGAACTCATCGTACTCGCGCGATAGCCCGTCCACGAATCTTCGCCAGTATCCGCGTTTCTTGGCCTTGATGATGCTTTTAAGTTCGCGTTCGAGAGCCGTGTATACTTCGAAGTGCTCAGGTCTTCCACGTCTACGGAAAACTTTAAACGCGTCGGACTGTTTACGGTAACCCTCAGTGCATTGCTGTTCCCACCATGGAGAAGGAAGTTTCATGCGAAATGACGTTCCTGTAACTGGTCGAGTTTGGGCATGAAGCGCGCTATCTAAGATCAGGTTGGAGAAGAAGTTGTATTCCTCCAGCGGTGGAAGCTCTTCTACCGTCGTAACGGCTTCATCTACTGTCCTGAACTTTGTCCAATCGATGTAACGGGTAAGATCATACGCGACGTTGATGGATTCCGATGGATTGAACCCGGTGGCAATCGAAATTTTTATGGGCAAGTGATCACTACCGTGGGGGTCCTGGATCACATTTCATGTGCAATCCAACGATAATGAATTCGAGCAAAGTGTGAGGTCTAATCTACTGCCAAGTGAGGATGGACCAGCCAAACGTGTTACTTCTCCATTGTTGAGAAGTGTCATATTGAAGTTGTCACAGAGGTCATATAACAGGGAAGACCGGTTGTCGTCGTACAGTTCTCCCCAGCCTGTACCGTGAGAGTTAAAATCTCCCATGATCAACCGCGGAGCAGGAAGAACCGAACAAATATCTGAAAGTTGTTGTTGGTTTATTGAGGCTCTAGGAGGAATGTACACAGAAGCAATGCAAAGGCTTTTATTTTTAATAACAGCCTGACATGCGACAACTTCAATACCTGGAATAGGAGGAAAATTCACTCTATAGAAGGAGTAGCACTTTTTGATCCCCAGAAGTACTCCTCCTCCACGTGAATCCTCACGATCAAGACAAATAATGTTGAAATCATGAATCGGAAGATCGATTTCGGGCGAAAGCCATGTTTTACAAACAGCAAAGGCATCACGAGCGATATTGTGAGCTAAAAATTTAAATGACTCCAATTTAGGAACAAGACTTCGACAATTCCACTGCAGAACAGTGATCAAATCCCCGACCTCTTTTGGCAAACTATCCATCGAAGGAAATGATAGCTGCAAGGAGGGGCCACTTTATAGTTAATTGCTTCAAAAAAGTTTTCACAGTGGGAAGCGTTGCCATAACAATGCTTTTACGATGGTCAGAAATTTCGAGGTACTTGAAGATACCTTCGACAATGTTATCAAATGAGAGTAGCCCAGTCGAGGAAGGGGCTTCTGTTGAGAAATATAAATGTTAAATTTATGAATTTGCTCTCATCAGACCACATCACTTATTTCCAGAATTAAACAGGTTGCTCAGCATAATTTTGAGCAAACATTAATCGTTTAACTTTGTTGGTTGTTCTAATTATAGGACGCCGACTTGCATAATTGAGGGCGATACAGCGATTTTAGCGATCTTCCAACTTTTCGATACCATTTTTGTAGTAGGTATGATTTGTTTTTAGCCTCAAAATAAGCCTCTGTTCTGGCGATCACTTCTTCGTTAACTTTTTGGAAATCAGATCTAGAGAATACGGTAGATGGAGAAGCAATTTGAAACCCAATTCATGCAATTTCGCCATCGTTTTCATTGATTTGTGACACGGTGGATTGTGTTGGTATAACAACACTTTCTTTTTCTTCAAGTGTGGCATTTTTCCGCGATTCAACTCTTCAAACGCTTCAATAACGCTATATAATAATCGCGGTTGATGATGTTTTCCTTTTCAACATAGTCGATGAAGATTATTCTAAGTGCACCCCCACCCCCACCCCCCCCCCCCCCCCCTGCCGCTTCCCCCCTCTTGGTTTGGGTTTGGCACCGGCCGCCCCCCCCCCCCCCCCCCCGACTGGCCTCGGGACTGGGGTGGGGGAGCAACGCCCCACCCATCCCCCCACCACACAAAAAAAATGGGTTTTTTTTTTTTTTAAATATTTAAAAACATCCCCCAACCCCCCACCCTTTTTTTTTTTTTGTTCGGTTTGTGTTGCCCCCCCGCCCCCACCTTCCCCCAGAGCTTTCGCATGTCCAAATATTCGTGAATAATATAATGTACACGTTCATTTCATATTTTCAGAGTTTCAGTTATCTCGCTCAACTTCACTACGGTCAATCAAAACTAAGGCTTGCTTTATTTAGAATTGGAACAAACTTTTGCTCATATTGTGGCGCTCCTGGTGGATGGATTTGGAAGTTCTTGGCGCCCACGTGTCGGTAATTTTGTCAGCTTCACGTATGCATTTTTGACATTCCGCAAATCGACTGTACTTTGTAAACAATCAACATGGAAGCCGAAAGAAGGGAAAAAAATGTGCACAGTTATTTGAAAAATCCATTGTGGTCTGCATCTAGGCTAGCTAAACAGCTGAAATTGCCCAGAAATACTGTATGGCGCGTTATCAAACGGTATAAGGAAACATTGACGACGATTCGGAAGCCTCAAGCCAATCGTCGGAGTGGAACTGTCGACCGGAAACTGCGTGGTAAGATTTTGAAGACGATTAAGAGGAATCCCAATCTGTCGGACCGTGATTTGGCCAGAAAATTCGGTGCTGCCCATAGTACCGTGAGGAGAGCTCGACTCCGGGAAGGAATCAAGTCGTATCGAGCTAGCAAACAGCCAAATCGGACCATAAAACAGAATAGTGTGGCCAAAATCCGTGCTCGGAAGCTATACGACCAGGTGCTGACCAAGTTCGACGGGTGTCTTCTGATGGACGATGAAACCTATGTCAAGGCTGACTTCGGGCAAATCCCAGGTCAAAAATTTTACTTGGCAACGGCTCGGGGGGATGTTCCAGCCAAATTTAAATTTGTTTTTGCCGACAAATTTGCACGAAAATTCATGATTTGGCAGGGCATTTGCAGTTGTGGCATAAAAACGAAAGTTTTCGTTACAAATAAGACAATGACGTCGGAACTATACCAAAAAGAGTGTCTCCAAAAACGAATTTGGCCGTTCATTTGATCCCACGACCAACCCGTAATGTTTTGGCCAGATTTGGCAAGCTGTCATTACAGCAAAGTCGTTCAAGAATGGTATGCAGAGAAAGGGGTCCAGGTTGTTCCGAAAAACCTTAACCCATCCAACTGCCCCCAGTTCCGCCCTATTGAGAAATACTGGACAATCATGAAGAGGAGACTCAAGGCAAAGGGAAAGGTTGTCAAAGACATCAATCAGATGAAGACCTGGTAGAATAAGATAGCTAAAACGATGGACGAAGAAGGTGTGTGCTGCCTAATGAGCCGTGTTACAGGAAAAATTCGAGAATTCCTTCGAAACCGTGACGAATAACTTTATCCGTATTTTTTCTTAAAAGTATGAAGAAAACGCTACATTTGTATAAAAAAAAGATCTTGAATTCAATAATAAATAACTGAAATTGTTTTTGTTCCAATTCTATCTGAAGCAAGCTTTATTTTGTAGATTTTTTTTTATGTTTTCTAGCGTAACTACCTCTTTTAGGCGTCTACTGCGTTGTGCGTCGTCTGTGCCTGTACGACCACATTTAAATTCACGAAACTTTTATTTTCTATTTCATTGTGCTGGCGCATAGTCCAATTTATATTTATCGACCCATTGTTTGGTTTACACAGTATTTTTTCCCATCAAAAAGCAATGATGAATCAATACACGAAATCCGTTTTTAACCAATTTATTCACAACAACAAAAGTTGCTTCACTCAAAACACTATATCTTACAACCTAATGGTCCGAGCTGTCAAATTTATACACGTATCATTTGAAGGTTGGTACTTACTGAAAACCATATGGATTTAATTCTAGTGGCGCCACCTATGTGTCCGGACAAATACTATTCTACCCATCTGTAACTTGTTTTCCAATCCTGATTCTCGCCGTCTATAGAGAACAATTCTTTCGGATACCTTCAGATTCAAGTTCTCACGTATAGCACGACTCGTTGTTGACAACAATCAATAGAAAACTAGCGATTAAAAATTGGTCCACTGTTGTAGTTCCCCTTGGTCCCAAGTACACCTTGAATCTTGCACCTTGCAACACATTTTTGCACTTTTCGGTACTCGGATCTTTGTTTTTGTTTTGATTCGCTGTGTTATTTTGACATAATATTTGAAAGTGTGTTCGAATGAGTTACTTTCTCAGGGGCGAATCATTAAGCTTGGGACCGATGTGCTAGTACTTCCTGAGCCAAAAACTATATCCCTTTTCTTCTGAACTATCTAGCCGCTGTTATTGCTGAACATCTTCTTGCCTCTCGCACGATTCTCGCATCATCGCATGGTGACGTAAGACGCTTCCTCCCACGACCTGATTTATCTGCCACACTTCCATATTGTTCGAATTTCGTCCATACCTTCCTTTAACCAGAGTAGCTTAAAGCATACTTAGCAGCTATTTTCCCGAACGATTCATGGTTCTGCTGGTCTCAAACGATGAGATTCCGGATTTTTAATGGAATTTGCTTGGTTTTCATCTTAAAACACGAATAATAACCACAAACTAGTGAAACACGAAAAAAATCTTCTGGTACATACCACATGTAAACAATCGTGCGAGGAAATGTCAATCTCAGCAACAGGGAACGAACAATACACGGTCAAATTTAATTAGGCAGAAATGAGCACTTATTTTTCTTCTTGTTCAAAAACAACTCAAGTTCGATGTTTTAAATATGAATAGAAAAGTCAAATAGTATACATAAAATACAAAAGATAATTATTATTATTGTTATTACTATTATTTTATTTTCGTCAACAGATAAAAATGTTCATCCCAATGACCCTTTAGAAAATTAAATTACATACGAAAATTAAAAAAACTTAACAAAGACATATACGGAAACAACGCTTATTAACCTCACGGGATACATTAAAATCAAACACATTATAGCAGCTGTGGAAAACGCGGCATATGCTTTGAACAGGTTCGTGTTTGCCGTAGTTGGTCCTTGAGTGCCGGAACACGAAGAACTGTTGTAAACGGAGATTTCGTCGTCGAGTGTTGATGGTCAAGAGATCCAGTAGAGTGGAACAATCAACATTTCCTTGAGGCAGATCACCAATGATACACGCTTTGGCTACCATACGCCTACCTTCCAACAGTTCCAAGTTGATGAGCTTGCACCGACTTTCATAACTTGGCAATCTGCGAGGGTCTTGCCAGCGAAGATGTCGCAAAGCAAAGCGTATAAACCTTCGCTGAACAGCTTCGATCCTCTAGACTGCGTTTTGGTAGAAAGGGGACCAAACGATGGCACAGTATTCCAAGAAAGGGCGAACCAAAGAGCAGTATAATGCCTTCAGACAGTAAACGTCCTTGAAGTTTTTTGCGAAGCGGAACATAAATCCTAGCTGCGAAGAGGCCTTGGAAACAATATACGAAATGTGAACCTTGAACGACAGTTTGGAGTCCAGCATTACTCCCAGATCCTTGACCGTTGTTTCTCGTTTCAAGCGCGTACCTCGAAGGATGTAGTCGTGGAGATACATCGCACGTTTTCGGCCGAAGGAGATAGTTGAGCATTTGGATACATTTAAGGACATTCTGTTGATTCGGCACCAGTTATCGAACACTTGAAGTTCCTTCTGAAGAAAGTCGGCGTCTTCCGGACATTTTATAACGTAGTACAGCTTCAGGTCATCCGCGTAGGATAATTTCAGGCATTTGAGGACCACTACCTTGGCTACCTTGAGGAACGCCGGATGTTACCGGAAAGCTAGATGAGGCGTAATCGGCAATCTTCACGGACATAGTTCTACCAGTAAGGTATGAACGGAGCCAGTTCAACAATTGATCGTGAACCCCCATATTGCCGTATTTAGAAATGGCAATCTGATGGTTCATTTTATCGAAGGCCGCAGAGAGATCTGTGTAAATGGCGTCTACTTGATGACCGCGTTCCATTTTGGTCGCCGTCGAGCGCTTGGGCACAAAACCATGTTGGTCTGGAGAAATAGTCTGTGAATAGTCATTGACCAGCCTTTGGAGAACAATTAGTTCAAATAGCTTGGATACAGAGCTTAGTACAGCAATCCCACGATAGTTAGCGACGGACCGTTTGCATCCCTTCTTGTGTATTGGGAATACAAATGACTCTTTCCAGCATTCAGGAAACTCGCCGGAAGTTACAGACAAATTAAACACCGTAGCCAGGGGCGCAGCAAGCGTGTTTAGGCTACGCTTCAGGGCAATTGAAGGAATACCGTCAGGACCGCATCCAGTTGAAGTTTTCATCTGCTTCCCGGCTGAAATCACCATATCACTATGAATAGTGAAAGCAGAGCCAAATACAGACATGAGGGGAACATTGCTAGTAGCCGATTCGAGGCTCTCGGCGTCCAGTATTTCGTCGCAGAAGACACTGCTGAACTGCGTACGGAACAAGCTGGCGATATCCACGATAGTGTCAGCTTCAAGAGTGCCATCAGTCATAGTAGAGGGTAAGCCGGTTTCTTTCCGTTGTTCGTTCACAAACCGCCAGAAGCTTTTCGGATTCGTTTTGAGACGACTCTGCAATTGAAACTGATGGGTGTTATACAAGCTGTTTTTGAGGTATTTGTAATCATCGTTGGCGCGAGCGTAGTTTGCCCTCGTGGAATCGGTGCGAGATCTGCTGTGTTTCCTCAAAGCAGCCCTTTTAACTCGTTTCAAGTGTTTGAGGTCAGAATTAGACCAGGCAGGTTTGGGAGGCTTACGGTTGATTTTCTTAGGCACGAATTGATCGACGGCGTAAAGCAGAATACAGCACATAGTCGAAGCAGCAAAATTTGCATCCCCGTTTGTAAGAGTCGTGTTCCGGTCCACGTCGGCGAGAAAGTTGTTCATTCCCTCGTAGTCAGCATGGTTGAAATCATAACAAACATTTTCGAAGTTGTCATGGAAGCTGTACTCAGGATTTAACTCCAGCGTCAGTAGCAGTGGGGAATGGTTTCTGCAGCTTTTGACAAGCGGTGCCGGAGCTTGAATGACAGAACATCTTTGACCCAGTTCTTCAGTAATGAAGCATACTGATTAGCAAACGATTGTTGTTATTCGGAATGCCGTTAACTTGCCGAAGTCTCGCGGTAGAATAAGCAACAAGCAAGGAAAGAGATGCTGGTCTGAATGACGAACATGAAGTATCTGGATAGTGGAAGCCGTTGGTATCGACATGCCATGAAATCGTGCTGAGGTTGAAATCTCCCACAACGACGATGTTGTCGCTGGGTCCCATTTGTGATCCAATCCAAAGAAAGAGTGTGCTTATCGATGAGGCTGCTGTCGTTGACACGATCAGGTGGGATATACACCACGCACATAAACAATGTTCCAGTTTTGGTAGTTATTGCCACCCAGAGATGTTCAACCGTTGAGTTTTCGGGAGGCTTCAGGAGGCGAGATTTGAACGTTGAGCGCACGGCAAGAAGGACTCCACCACCAGATTTCTTGTTGCTGTTGAGTGGCGATCGATCTAGTCGGTACACATAGTACGTGTCATCGAACAGTTGCTTGGATAATGTGTTGCTGTTTAGCCATGTTTCTGTGAAGGCGTAGATATCGTAGCATGCGTCACTGCATGCCAACTGGTACTCGGCGAGCGAACTGTTAATGCCTCCTACGTTCTGGTAGTACAGAAGGGCTTTCTATAAGGAGGCAACGGAATCGACCGGTATCGATCTAGAAATGGAAACAGCATCAGGAAGGGCGACGTCATTAGAAGAAGGATACTTGCCTTGGATGGCAGCTTGGAGAGCCCTGTCCCCGTCACTAGACCCAGGGCCGGGACGACTTTGACGGCTGGAACGGGAAAATACAGCGTCACTGATACCGGTAGTGGGCACAGCTGGGCTAGGAGGGTCCAGGGCCTCCATATTGCTTTGTGACGTGCGTCCCAGAATGAAAATTAAGTCAACTTTATAATAGTAAGCGAGAGCATAAAATCAAATTTAAAAAAGTTTCGAAGCATGAACATGAGCATGATCATGATTGACCGCCCACGGATGCTACTCCGTTATTGCCAGAGCAGCTGTATTTACACAAAGAACCAATAGATGATGTTCGGGACTAACATACATCCTCAATGTGTAAAAACTGGTGACCCATTATGAAGCAACACCGGCGCCGGCTAAAAGCATAGGACCGCTCCTTCAAGCAACAGAACATCGAACGCCCCGAATCAGGGATGCCAGATAGTTTTTCAAAATGTCTGTAAGAAACATTGAAAAGTGTCTGTATTTGTCTGTATTGAGGATCTTGTAAAAAAAAAAATTGCGTAAGGAATATGTGTGAGGAGAGTCTATTATTTGCGAGCAATGTTAGGAATGGTTATTTCGTAAAAATAAGCTAAACTCATACACATTAATGCATTGGCTTCGAGAGCCTTATTCATTTACTTTTTCTGTTTTACAACTGTCATAAACTTTCTGGAGAATTCATTATTTTTCAAGCAGTCTTGGCTTTTTCAAAGCTACACACATCTATCAGGTCCTTCTTATTTTGAAACAATTAACGTATGCATTCATAATGGATGACGAGAACTACTTAAAGCTGGACAGCAACGACCCACCAAAGAGGTAAGCGTTGACGTCAAATATGTTTTCCATTCCAAGTTCTCGAAGAAGGCCTTTCTGTAGCTGACGATCACCGAGAAGGGAATGTCCAAGTACCTTCTTTTTTTTCATCGTGTCGTGCTGTGAACGAGAAGATATACTGAAGCGCCTTCCGGATATTGCCTCCTTCATCAAGGAGAATGTGATGGTTTGGGCAGACCTGGCCTAGGTCCATTATGCCAAGAGATCACTCCAAAAACTTGTTTAAGAAGCCAACACCCCCCACGTCCCTTACTCCACCGATAGACAATGTTTGGTAGGACCTCAAACGGCCCAAGTAACAATCCTACTGCCTTTTAGCTTTTGTTCTAATTTATAAGGGCTTTATTACTGCAATACACATGCCATTTTGTTTAAAAGCGGCTTTCAATGATGCGAAAGATGTATGGTTAATTATTTTACTTTTGGCTGTTTTTATAACCTTTTCTAGCAAAAAGGTGAAGTCCAAAACAGTCTAGCTTTTAAAAATAATTGACGAGGAAATCTATTCCCTCATAAAACCGTTCAGTAAGTCAATAATAAAGCTCGTTCATATTTGTTTAAGAGAGTCATGATAAAATATTTCATAAGTACGCTTTATCATTATAAAAACCATCATTAAGCCATGTGGATTTTGACGAGAACATACAGCATATATTGTAGCATTTTGAGCTGCATAAAGAGTATAATAAGCTGCTTTACCATTATTGTCATAATAAAATAAAACAAAGATGGATTCGCAAAGCAACAAACTTAAAACAGTGAAAACAATTAGCACGTTTAAGCGAAAAATTAAGTTAACTTCTTAAGGATTCTGAATAGTGATTTGCCAACTACCCATTAACTAAGTTCCATGAAAAAACAACAACATTAGTCAGTTGACAATGACCGCGTGCACCGTTCCACCGCCAGCAGAGCCGCTTGGAGCCGTTGGATCATTTGAATTCAAAGTTATCGGAGAAGCTGTTCTTTTGGAAAAGTCGGTTACGGACCATGATGATTTTATCATTCATCAATTTCGTCCGAGATGATGATCCAGATCGAATAATCGTGAAGCATGTTTCGCATCGTTCAATTGTCTGCAATTTTCTTCCTGCGGACTAAGCTTGAACTGTCAAAACTCTTTTCTGGCAGCAGCTTGGTTACCATATAAACTGTTTGACAGCTAAACGGTCTTGCATGTAGCAAAATAGCTTTGCAAAGAAGCAGTTAAGCCTCAAAATTATTTTCATAAATGCAATATCAAAACATGATTTATTTATAGATGCTTTCATAAAAACAAAACAACATTTTCAATAATGGCTTATGAAAAATCAATGTAAATGCCGCTGCCATTTTTATTCCAATCTTCGTGGAAGGTTTATAATTTCCATACATCAAGACATATTTCGATTGACACGGTTTATTGTTATACAGCAGTTTATGTGGAATAAAAAAAGGGTTAAATAAGAGTGATTGAGCAAAAAGCTTAACTTCAACGAAGAATTAAACTTTTTTTGAATAAAAAAATAAATAGAAAGTATAACGTATTTCGAAGGCGGACTTAGTTTTTCAGCTCTTTTCAAGCACTTTACACAATGAATTTTATTTGGCACTTGAAATTTGAGACTAGTGATAAATTATGATAAATCAATATAACTGAGTTAAATATTTTACGTTGAAAATACTGATGGGTAAATGTTTTCTTCAATCAGAAGTGTTTTTTGTCGAAATGAATTTGTTGAGACTAAATAAATTTTATGAATACGATTATAATATGAATAAAACAGTTTTGAGTGGCTTTGGCAAGCGTCTAGAGGAAGTGGCACGAAATAGGTTTTTATAAATGTCAAATTGCTTTTATTGTAGCTTACATTTGGTTTTCAAACGGTTTTTAATTCGGTCATTATAAAATCTTTTTATTTTAATCCAATCTAGAACTGCCTCTAAAATATACCCTTGAGGACCTCTACCAGTTTGGGCCAACTAGCCAAATTTTAGTCTTTATGAGGTTTTGGGGGAAGAAATCAAGACAAATATACCTTGGCCAGAGTTTTATGGATGTCGTTTTATAACACCCTTGCAGAAATTCATAAAACTTAAAATGTTACTTGGGTTGGCAACTTTTAGCGATTTTGCCAACTTTGTGTGCGAGTAGCTCGGATTTTCGCGATGCGCGAGCAAAATTTTGATACGCTGCTCTTCTTGCTTGGACGGCATTTTGACAACTGAAGAGTGAATTCCAAAATCAAAATAGGAGCAACATTCTACACACACACACCTTCAAAATGAGGGGTGTTCAGGTTTTTTAAATGCAAAATTGAAAGAAATACGTCAAGTTGATATTGACCAAATTTTGACCGTATCGCCCTTTACTCCAATAATTTACTGGCCAGAACGAAGAAGCTAAGACCAAGAAAGAACTGCCGAAGTCTATCTTTGTACCGGTCATGTATGAGGTTTCAGTCAACTGCTGTATGGCCGCTCGGCAGATCGTCGAATGATTTTTGTAGAAAGCTCTATAAACGTAGGATATAAGGAAACTTTGTTCCATTGAATTAACTTTTGTAGTTTTTTTTTTTTGCATCGCCATTCGAAATATCTGAACGTTATCTAATTTTTTTAGAGTATTGGGGTTCGTTAAAATAATGTTATATCTTAAATCTTGGAACGCTTTTTTGTTCTTATTCTCAGAACGATATCGAAGCCTTCTTAAACGTTTAAAACAACTTAAGACCATTCGATGCTTAATTTAAGCTCATTTACAATGCCTTCCGTAAATTGGCTTCGTATTTAATTTTGTTTTTTTAAACTCATATAATTATCGGAAGTTTTCCCAATTTTAACTTTTATTTAGTTTTTTTTTGCATTCGTTTGCTTAAAACTTAGATATTTTTATCAAGTGATATATTTAATAATTTTATTTAGGTGTTTACCCTAAGAATTCATTAAAAGATTTTGGAAGCCACAAGGTTACATTAAAAATCCTGATTCGCAAGAAAATAGAAAATACAGAATCACTTAAAAAAATTGCTTTCGTGCTTTTGAAATTTCAACTTTTTTTTAAACTCAAATCGGCTTTTTTCTAATATTATTGAGCTTCTGCTTAATTCCGCAGATCTTCTGAAATTTTAACAGAAAAGTTTTTTTAAATTACTCGGTAAGTAAAGTAAGTTAAAATCATTAATAGTTCTTTGAAAATAATATTGGATCCACAACATTACAAACAAAATCTTCAGTACCTAACGATCTGATAAGTTCTCCAAATTTTTATGAGATTTTTCAGTAGCATGATTAGATTTAAAGTTTTTTTTTGCATTAAATAAACTTGCTTCGTTGTTATCTCAACACAAATAAAGTTCTAAGAAATTTTAAGAAAGTTTTGCAAAATTATTGATACTTCTGCAAATTTTCAGTAATTTTTTCAAAGTCTGAAGCGTTAATTTAGATAAGCATTTCTTGAATTCTTCCCTGAACGTCTAATGATCTTAAGCCTGAGGATTCAAAATTTATTTCTATTCCGATGTAGCCAAAATTTAATAACATTATTGACAGCTTACATGAACTTTATCATATTTTTATGAAACTTCACTTATTTTAATATTCAATTTATCAATTATTGTTTGTTTGTAACGTTATTTTTTACTAAGTAGTTAACTTTATATAAAACTACAGAACACGTGGTTTCAAAGTTCATTGATTTGATGGATTTTGATTAAGTTCAAAAATCAATAGTAATTTTCGAAAATATTCTATTTTGTTCTGATAAGCACACTTGTGTACTTTAACACTTTTATGTTTGAATAAAAAAAGAGAAAAAGCTGATTATTTTTTATAGTCTTGCTTGTACTCTCCTTTTTCTTATTTTTATTGCAGTACATACATCAGCAGTTTTAACCTTCCAAGCACTAAAACTTATTTTTGAATGAGGCCTTCCAAGCAATTATAAATAATTCACCTTTACAGCATTGAAAAATAAAATATGACAACATTTGTTCATCTTTAGGAATGCTAAGTATAATTAAATGGGTTGGCATCTTTAAAACAAATAAATTGTTAATTGAGTTTTACAAACAACCTTCGCTACAATATTGAATAACTCTTAAGTCTTGTCATAAAAAAAAATAAAAAAAAAAAAATAAAAAACCAAACAAAAAAATATAAAAAAATAAAAAAAAAATAAAAAAAAAAAAAAAAATAAATATATAAATATATGTGTGTGTGTGTGTGTGTGTGTGTGTGTGTGTGTGTGTGTGTGTGTGTGTGTGTGTGTGTGTGTGTGTGTGTGTGTGTGTGTGTGTGTGTGTGTGTGTGTGTGTGTGTGTGTGTGTGTGTGAGTGTATACAATCTAACACTCATTGGGCGGCAATGGTATTATGGAAGAATTCTGTTTACAACAATCCCTCAAGTGACCATTGGAAGCAGCTTTAATCCGAGAGCTAGAAAGTGATAGCTCTACTGCAGATCCAGCAACCCATTTCAGAATGTCTGGAGAGTCACGCGCATTCCGAGGTTACTTTCACATACAATAAGCCCCGCATGTAAACATTACCGATATCATTTGGATAAGGGCACTGCAAAACACTTCCAAATTTGGAAATGTTAAATTTCCAAACCAGGCACGTATTTAGTATTATTTAAAACGAAGGTTTGTTATATAGTAATAATCAGATAGATCTCACCCATGGCCGCTTCCTTACTGATACTCGCTAGTTCTTTCGTAGAAATAAAAAAAATGTCGACGTTGATTCGTAATTAATTTCATGCACCCGCGACAAAATAAGCGCAAAAATTAACGTTGCTAAACCGCCCGTTAGATATGCAACCTGCATAACAAAACTCTATACACCACGTGGTGAATGCATCTGAAATTATGTGCCAGCCTTTCAAGCACGCATGTGCGTTGTCGTCGTTTGTTGCTTCTGACAAGCAAATGACCGTTTTCTACATGCACTGGTCTCCTTTTTTTGTCACTCCGCACTCTGCCAATAATCAAAACCCCCGCTATAAGGGGACTCTATATCGAACTTCAAATCTGCTAATAATCATCGATTCATTCGCGACGAAGCGGAAAAACACTCAAACTAAATAATTTATATCCGGAGGTCACAATACTACAACTAATAAACAAAACTATGCTGATGTAACTCTTCCCTCGGGTGCGGGGGCGAAGCAAAAAAAAAACCAAAAAACGTGGAAATACTACCGACACTCACAAATTTCGGGAGGGAATAGATTGTATTCACTAAATCTTTCCCAAAGCATGCGGAGATTTTATGATTTCACTGTTAGTTATAGTTAAATTGCAAATTATTGTTTGATATTTTTTTAGAGAAAACGACGCAGCAAAAACAAAACACGTCAGTTTCAAAGCACGGCTTGCTGCGATCCTCCAAAAATTTAAAAATAATGACAACTCGACCTAAAATTGGATATTAAAAGAGCTTCAAAACAAGGACCTGTAACACCTGGGAAGTAAAACAGTTTTCTGATAAACTTTGTTTAAATATAGAATATTCGTCTACAAACAAAACATGCCAAATTTATATGGAAAATAATATCATTTCAGAATTATTTTCATCTTATCAATGTCTGCAAAAATCTGTTACTTTATCGCAATATCTATATAATGTCTGTAGTCTGTTTGACGTCTTTATGCATGATCAAATGTCTGTATATCTGGCATCCCTGCCCCGAATAGTCCAGCATGACCTAATCATCGTAAACTCGTGAATAATGGGATCGCTTTCTTCTGCCTGTGTAGGTAATAGTTAGGCATGAGCAGCGGCATGCCCTCTTTACTGTGGATATCCTGCAAATAGAGATAAGACAAGTTGGGCCCCTCCGATTGGTGGCCCATCCCCATCATAGCATTAGTAACTGATATTGATTCTATTGATTCCTACGCTCATTAATTTGGTTCCAACCGGGGGAGACTTGGTCCCATACCCAATGCTTTCCATATCTCCAATCCGTTCAACAACTCGCAATATTTTGTGATTAGAGATAATTCTAAGCAGTCGGTTGGTGACTGACCACCAGGTACTGCATAGCAAGGTGCTAGGAAGCGGACCGGAAGTATAAATGAGCAAACTCTAATGACAAATTCTATTTAAAAAGTCTAACGATGTAAATCCGATTTAGTTTGTGACGCAGTACGATGGATAAACGACACATCGCATATAAGTCGAAAATTTAACTCAAAAACAGCCAAAACTCATATGGGACTGCGGGATGCGATTATAGGCAGTATAGCTGGAAACCAAATTGAAAAAAGTTTCGAAGCGATGATTAATTTAGTTTTGGGTGAGCACCTTATTTCTTCCAGTACTATTTATAATTACATATCGCAACGCAACATAGAAAACCGTTGGAAACCACTGCCAGTATGTAATACGTGCCGGGAATGAACTGCAAAATATCAAGTCAAGTGCAGGTTTCGTTTTGCCTTCCTTGTTCGCCCGAGCTCGCTCATCATTTTTGGGGTGCTGTTTACAGAGAAGGCAAACATTTTCCAGCCAAAGTGAAGTGGAATCATACGTTTAGCTATTGTTAGCGAAACAGTTCCAACACCGAAAAGCACTTGGAAGTTCCGGGAAAGCAGCATCGCGAGTCATTGTGTTCGCATGACTTTGAGGTATGCTAAGCAGACTGGCAGTCAGACTGCAAATCGGTACACGTGTGGGGATAAAATATATTTTATTTTTCAAAATTAAACTCATCTGAACTTAGCTGCAAGTTGTTTGGCAAATCGCATTAAAAAGTAAATGGCATATTTGGTGCCGTTGTGTGTCATCGATGTCGTCTGAGAAGGCATTAGAATGTAGAAGTCTTACGACGAAAATTAGCATGAAATTTGGGTAAATAACAAATGTTACTTTCCACAAAGCAAACAATATGGAAATTGTTACTCTTTGTTTGTTGTTGTACAGGGACCGCTCTGTTTAATTCAAAATTGAGTCGTTTTCGAATGAATTTCATCAAAATTGAAGTCACTCAACATTCAGTAAATCTAGTTGAGATTGACAAGTCGACAACATACATGAATCAGATGGCTGTTGTTGACATGTTAACTTTGTAAAATTACAACAAGATTCACTCAAATTTGAGTTACTCTAGCTCCGATTAAATTTAGTCGAAAACCACTCAACTTTGAGCATAGTAGACCAGCCGCATTGAAAATGTTTTGAATGTTTTTTGGGAGCTGATGTTTTCACTCTTGTAAATCAACACATGGTATTCCTCAGAAACATAACCAACGCATATTTGCATGGATGATATTGATTCTTGGAAATCAGCATTGTAAAACGTTCCTCAACAATAGGTTACTCTGATTCTATTTTGTCTAAGACTCTTTCCGAATCGCTTCGTTCCGTTTGAGTAAACAGTAACGAGTATCAGCTATCAGTACACGTTTCACTACATTATTTAAAGGGACGATTGCGTGCCACGTTTTGTCAAATACATAAAAAAAATCAGCAGTGATTTTATCTAGTAGAGGGCAACTGGCACACGCTTTTAAGCTAAATTGGAAACAGAACGACACGTCGGTTTATCGATGATTTATCCGATCCCTACAGGAATAATAATCCGTTACATGAGTAGAGAGTGGGCGTCTGGAAGAAACAAATTGGAACTATAAACATGTCACAGAGATGCAGAACATAGCTGCCACCAACTGTCAGTAAAATAAAATATTATTCAATTGGAGTCAAATTCACGCTTGAAAAATACATGCACTAGAAAAAAAAAGAACCATTGTGGAAATCGTCGTGTGACTTCGCAAAATTGTTGGGAATTACGTTGTAGAGAGGGTATTTGAAAAATTGCTACTAAACTCATAAAAACAAAATTCATCCAACATTACGTCGAACACTTAGTAAAACTACAAGAGAATGAGGAATTGCAAACAATTTCGGACTTGCAAATCTCGGTTTAAAGTGAATGGACTTTATTGTGAACTATATACAGGGTGTTCGGTTCCTCAGTAAAAATATTTTCTGGGGCGATAGGGAATAATATTTGAAGAAAAAAATTGTTCTACGCATATGGTCAAATCTCAAAGTTTACGGAGTTATTGAACTTTCAATGTTTTGGTGCATGTTAGTCTTAAATTGGCTGCAACTCAAAAAAAAAATACCAGATTTTTCTTCCTTCATTCAGCTTGGGAAATTTTCTACAAAACAATTGTATTTAAACTTTGAGTAATTATAATTTAGTGTCTTTTTAGAGGTAAACATGTTTCAAGTATCTCTTCTTTTTAAGGGTTTTTAATGTATTTGGATAAAATACGTGTTAAACAGCAGTGATAGATGAATCAAAAACATGGCTTTAAAAGTGTTTTACAACTCTCTACAAAACACAAACTTTTTATTTCGCTTAGTTTATTTGCAATACTGTTTTAAACGCGACATGTTGTTAGCAGATAACAAAATCACGAATTCAACCCCGCCATGGTAATGTCTGTGCGCAGGACGCACAGCACACCTGATTACCGCGCTGCTTGAATCTTGCTAGTAAACATAATTTTTAAGTTAAAGCCAATTTAAAACTAACATGTACCAAAACATTAGTACAATAACTCCGTAAATTTTGATATTTGATTATATGCGTAGAACAATTTTTTGCTTCAAATATCATTCCCTATCGCCCCTGAAAATATTTCCACTAAGGAACCGAAAACCCTGCATGCTATGATATTTTTTTTTTTTCTTATTTTACGTCGGCCTATTTCCTCACATGGTGACAATCACCGACGCCAGGAAGACGACTCCACCACCTGGACCCTACCTAACGACTCATGAATATGAGCCGGGACCAACGGCTTTACTTCTCTTCCGAAGGAAGACGCAATCAGATTTTTTCGCCTCAGAAAAACCACCGACGTCGACTGGGATTGAACCCAGACCCACTGGGGTGCCACGTAGCAGTCACGCTTACCACTACACCACCGACGCCGGCTATATGCTATGATATGCTAGATGCAAATGTGCACACATAATGACACAGTTTTCAAATCCATAACTAGTGCTGAAACTTATACTTCCATCCTTAAGATAGCGATGATATGCCTACCGTTGTGAATATCGTCCCGAATCCAGTCCACCTTAAAGTTCGATTCAAAGTAAATCTGGACGCATGGTTTAATACACCACCTGGTGGTTGGAACAAAAAACGTTTGACAGGCATTTGTTGATGTTCCATTGACAAAGAAATTAGTGAAAAGTGTTTGTCGATTGATCGACACATCTCGTAATTACGGATCATGGAACTTGAGAAAAGAAAATTAATTTTGCACAAACATCTAGAGAATCCTTCGTGGTCTGCCTCAAAAATAGCAAAAATGTTAAAAATTCCCAAAATCAACGGTCCGTCTTGTAATCAAACGTTACAAGGATACTCTGAGTGTGAATAGAGCGCAGCGCATCTATCATAAAAGTGGCACTAGGGACGAAGAGCTGAGGAGAAAGGTGTTGCGGTACGTGAAAGGCAATTTGGCAAAGAAATACGATTCCAGCTTTTCCACCGTAACCTCCTTTCAAGAGAAGGATACAAGTCTTTTTGTGCCAGTAAACGTAGTGAACATGTAAAAGAGTCAAAGATTTTTGAAGGATTTTATATCGTAATCCACAGTAACAGTAATCCTTATAGTAATCACCTAGAAAAGTTGGAAGGTTCAGTTGTTCAGAAAATTAAGAAACTGGATAGTATCGTTCGGAATTCAGTCACTACGTGGCGCTAATCAACATGTAAAGGGGAGCATTTTTCAACGAGTTTATATCTTGATCCAGACAACCTATTATGTTCGAACCTTCAGAAAAGATCTTCAGAAGGTCAAGAACTTTCAAACCATTCTCTTTACGTGGCTCTAGTAAGTTCTGTATCCACATTAATCCGGACACCTTCAAATCATTGTAACTTTTGAAATATTGCACGTCGGAATGTAAAATTTCACTGTGGTATAGCTGAGAGTCTATGATGAGAAAGACTATGATTGATGTTTAGTATTCAAGACGACGAAAGAAAAACAAGTGCGCGAGCGAATTTCGTACGGGTGTACGGCAAATCCTGACTTGTCAATACGGGACCTTGCAAAAACATTGGATTTGCCTAAATCCACTGTTCACGATGTGCTCAAATCATTTTCGGAACGTTTGACGGTGGAGAGGGCACCGAGAAGTGACAAAAACATTGGACGCGCTGATCCTGTCATGGACCGAAAGGTGAAAAGGATATTAACGAAACACCCAAATCTCTCCATTCGAAGGGTGGCTCGTAAAATAGGGATGTCGTCTGGTTCTGTCCAAACATCAAAACAACGTTTGGGACTTAAGTCGTATAAAGTAAAAACAGTTCCAAATCGCAACGACAAACAGAACTTGGCAGCAAAATCACGGGCTCGACATTTGTATTGCGAATATTTCAAGCAGCTTCCAGGGCTGGCTTTTTATTCTGCTATGGCCAGAAATGCTACAGCTGAGCATTTCAGAACGAAGAAGGCATCGAAATTTCCTAAAAAATACCTTGTGTGGCAAGGAATTTACCCGTTTGGCAAAAAGAGTAAATATTTCGTCACTACAGGCACAATCAACAAGGAGATCTATAAGAGAGAGTGTCTGCAGAAGCGATTGCTACCCTTCATCAAAAGTCACAAAAAAAACCTTTGTTCTGGCCCGATTTGGCATCATGCCACTATGCTAAAACTGTGATGGAGTGGTACCAAGCAAATCAAGTGAACATTGTACCAAAAACCTCAAACCCGCCAAATTGCCCAGAGCTACGACTAAACGAGAGATATTGGGCTCTGATGAAGCGGAAGCTTTCTGGAAAGAAGCAAGGAATCACAGACATTAAACACTTCCAGCAAATTTGGACAAAGGCGGCTTCTACGATTTCTGAAGAGTCTGTACAAACCCTAATGGACGGAGTTAAGCGCAAAGTTCGAAAATGTTATGCAAATACCGAGTAACTATGTTTTGTCTTCACGAATTGTTAAAACACATCCCATGAATCTGAAATAAACAACTACGACGGAAATATAATGCGAAATTTATGTTTTATTCATGTTTTGAGGTGTCCGGATTATTGTGGATACAGACCTTAGGCTAGTAAAGTAGAGCATTTTTTAACATTTTTATATTTTTATCTCGACCTCCAAGAAAATTCGTAGCTTTATGAAAGTTTTTCAAATCATCAAATGCTTCAGCAAAATAGTTGAATGCTACGCTGTGACAATGCTTTATAAAGGCTATTTTGTATTCGAAATGCTTATAAAACAAGAAAAATTAAAATAGCATTTTAAATGCTTTTTTATCAGCAATCTGATGCTGGTAGCAAGCATTTCCAGGCAGAATAGCAAACCGGTTGGACCCTACACTCTCAGATCTGAATGAAATTTTGTCCATATGTCCATATGGTTTCTACCCAAAATTACATTTTACATCAAAAAATCCAAAATTATCCTGGACTAATTTTCTATAAGGGCGTATTTAAAATGTGGATTTTATTTTTTCAAAAAATTTGTCAAAATGTCGCATAAGAAAAAGGTGTACGTAATGAAGTGTTCTTTAAAAAAAAATACATTGAAACTAAAAAAATCGTGCATTCATGCTTAAAAAACATAAAACGTTGATTTTTGGTTATTTGAAATTGGAATGTAAGAATGATATCTTTGAATTCCAGGAATTGATTTTGCATTTGTTAAAAATCGGATCGAATTCCTTTTCGGCCTCTTTGTATTCATCCGTGGATACATAGGAAGATGTAATTTCTGTTTCATGACACCTCTTTGCGATTATTTGCCCAGTCATAAAGTTGTCTAGCATTCGTTATAGGATGTTCGTGATGCTTATCTAAACTTGCTCTAGTTGCCATTCTCTTAAAAGTACCTCCGATCGCATCACAAGAACTCTTGCCATGTGTAATTGTAAAAAAAATTAGAGGTGGGTTATATTAGGGATATAACCGCAAGGTTAACGTATTTAGGACCGCGTTGGCGTGTCCATTCTTATGAAATTTTCTGCATACTGAGCCATTGCTTACAATTGCCAATTCAGGCTTAGTGAAAAATCTCTGCCGAATTTACCACTCACGACTTAATGCCTCAAACAATCCAAAATGAACTATTTTTTATCATATGCAATGGTTGTTTAGGATAAATCACAAACATTTCACTTAAACACGCTCTTTTATTGTAAAATTTAATTGGTCGTCCTGAAAAGGACGGTGGTTATGATACGCGTTAGAAACTAATTTATATTTTCAGCTTATTTGACCAGCAGGATACCATCATGTGCTGTACTCAATACAGCATGGTAGTTTATTAAACTCCTCGTCGCAGTGAATGGCGGACGGCAAGATACTTGGGATGATTCTAGTAGTCTAGTTGTCACAAACATCGTTTTCCGCTGGGAGATGCCCAGCTCCGGTATGGCTTCGGAAGCGGATGCCACCCGCGTGGATTATCGTTTTTTAGGACCCTTTGCCACGGCAATAGGTCGAGCGGGGAAACTTGCAAACCTTTGCAGCGCTTCTTTTTGGTTTGTAAATGAGCAAGCGCAGGCGATAATTTGCGAACCAGACGCGTAATCGCGAGAAAATGGACGGGATAGAAAAAATCCTCGTAACAGGAGAGCGAAAGCCGGCGTCGGTGGTGTAGTGGTAAAGCGTGACTGCTACTTGGCACCCCAGTGGGTCTGGGTTCATTCCCAGTCGACGTCGGTGGTTTTTCTGAGGCGAAAAAATCTGGTCACGTCTTCCTTCGGAAGGGAAGTAAAGCCGTTGGTCCCGGTTCATATTCATGAGTCGTTAGGTAGGGTCCAGGTGGTGGAGTCGTCTTCCTGGCGTCGGTGATTGTCACCATGTGAGGAAATAGGCCGACGTAAAATAAAGATTAAAAAAAAAAAGGAGAGCGAAAAACACAACCGTACGTGCCGCTCAATTGAACATGAAAAATGAAATGAAATCATTTTGGTTCGAATCGTGTGCTTTATACTGGCGTTGATAGCATTGCCTACAGAGAAGAGAGGCACGAGAATGCAGTACGAAGCAAATTTCATAAGAGAGGACGGGCTTCAGTTATAAAACCAGACAGCAGAACAAAGCAAAATAAACTATGGCTGTATTAAACATGTAATGAGACCTAATGAAATAAAAAGAAGAAGACAATTTGAACCATTTGTCACCCGGTTTTTGAGCACCCGGAAAGGGAAACCCATATTTTCAACCGGTTCATATGCAGATTTGTATGAGAGCAAAAGTAGGTAATTTTTAAGTGAAAAGTTGAACCACTTATGCTTATAGCACTTAATTGAAAATTTAATCAAAAACATTTGTAAATTTTCCTGATCAAACGGTGTATAAATGAAGTCATTCTGTTCAGTCAAACAAGAGTTATTAGCGTTCAAAAACCTTTCACTTTTGCGTAACGCTCATATTTTTCAAAATTTTGAAATGACACCCGGTATAGAAAAGAGAAACGTAGTCCTACGTAAAAATACCATTCAATTTCAATATTATGCCTATCTTTAAATCCACAGAGTCTAGCAAATTTTTTTTTTGTTTTTATACTGCGACGCTGCTCAGTCGGACATAAAAAGAATCTCCTGAATTGTAATTTGTTATTTTAAATATTTTAAATATTTTTTTTAGATAAACAACTGAACTGCTACTGTGTCATGCTTTAAAACATCAGAAATTACAACAAAACTTATGTGTTTTAGTGTACCGTTTTCTTTGTAATGTGCTACAAATTGATGTATTGTACATTGAGCATTATTCCAATGATAACTTTGCACTTCATCTTGAAGAACAAATGTGTAGTTTTCAGAAAAATCACAAATAGCTATGACTTCACCATTTACTAGTGTTTCCTTTTTTGTTTTTAAAAATCTACTTGGCTTATTTTTTATATAGTCAATATATAATAATTTATCAATCTTTTTCATTAAAAAGGAAGCAAGCTTTTCTGATGGTAAAGTCTTTAATTCAATATTACACCTATCAGTCGTAATCCACTGTTCAAATGACATTTCCATTTTTTCTAAAATTGTTGTTTCTGATGCTGACGTATCGTAATAATTCATGCACGTGCGAAGATGGCAAAAGTCTGTTCTTAATTGTGCATCGCACAGAATTTGTTCCATATAGATAGTGCGATCACATAAAATGTGATTTATTTTTATGCTGTTGAGCATAAGATTCTCATTTTCGTAAATCGTACAAACACAAACGTTATGGGATCCTGATTTACTAAGAAGTTTACAATGTTTTGGCCGTAAGGCAGCAAATGAGCTATAGCTTAGTTCAACATCTTTATGGGTTTCATTGAAATGCAAGTATGACTCTTTGAGTGACATCGTCAAGAGACGTTTTTGTGTTACCTGGCGTTACCACTCGTCACTACAGAGACATAATCTCTTTGGCCCGGCATAACACTGCTGATAATCGTCATCTTTACTTTACTTACTAAATCTGCATTCAGTACATGTCCTAATTTGGAACGGGGCTTACATAATACTCCATCTTCGGCGACTAAATTCTTTACTTGCACGGAAAGAAATAATAAATTAGTTTTTTGATGACATGAAATAATATTCAAAGATGTTCATAAACCTTACCTGCGTTACAGTGTACCTGCTGACTTTGAATTCATCCACGATTCTTTGCGCAGTCCAAGACTTTGGCAATATGGAGCAAATTTGAAATTGTTGATCGCGAGTACATTTAGGATCGGCAATTTTTTCCTTTAACTGGTTAATTATTACCTCGTAGTCCTTAGCCATGGCGTTGAGATTTGTTTGGTCCTCATCTTCCAAAAAGGTCAAATATAAGACGCTTAACTCCATCCATAATTTCCTTGGTTTTTGCTGGGGGTAGGAAGCACTTCTCATTTTCTTCGTTGAAATTGGCGATACATGAATTCCCATGATGCCATTGTTGAATGTCTCGATGGTATATGACAAACTGATTTTATTAACAATAGACTCCGTGGAAGTCTATGAAGCTAGAGACGTAACGGATGGGATGGTATTGACTATTGATTCACTTTCCATACCTACAGGTTTCGTTGATTGCACACCACTGGTAGAAGGCACTTCCTCATCATTCGAAGGTTGTGTTTTTTAATGGGAACGATAAACTAGGGGACGACGCTTATTGCAGATTTGCATCAAATTATCCAATGGTATCTTACAACCTAAAGATCTTAATTTTTCAATTACACCGTCTGTCAAGTTTCTAGTCTCTAAACCATACTTCTTCGATTTGGGTAGAGGTTTACAACACTTGAAAGTTTTATCAATGTTTAAAAATAAACTTGCTTGTTTAACTTGAAAAGCTATGAAAGATAAACTAAATTGATGAGGTGAAGCACTTCCCAATATATAGAAATTTGTTGACTTTGTACCTATCTTCATTTCAAATGTATGGCAGACTCCAATGTATTGAAATGTACCTATAAGAAATTTGTTCCAGTCACGGGTATAAATAAAAATTAACCTGACTGCTGTCTTCTCAACTAGATGCTTAAAAAAACCGTTTTTGCAAAAAAAAATTTTTTGAGTTTGATCATTATACATTTTTTTTTACGACGGTAATGGTACCGCGTAAAAAAAACCGCGTAAAAAAAATCGCGTTATTTCAAAAAACGACGTAAAAAAAACCGCGTTATTTCAAAAAACGACGTAAAAAAACCGCGTTATTTCAAAAAACGACGTAAAAAAAGTCAAGGAAATAAAAATTATATTTCTTATTATATTGCAAGTATATGGTATAAAAATGTATTGGTGGTGGAAAACCATGGTTCCAGTTACATTGGCCACAAATCTCTACAAATGAATAGAGGTTGTTAATTCAATTGTGAGCAAAACAGTCCAAGTAGTTTAGAGATTTTCGTCTTCGGCAAAATTTCTCAGGGTGTCATTCGTCGTCTTATGACATTATATATTAGTTCCACATCATCCGCATAGATAGCACTGCAGTCTATCTTTTCTAAATGAGGCGCTAGAGAAATCCGTCTTAGCTAACTTTCTCATATTTGTTTGTCGTCTTTACATTGTTATATTATTCCACATTATGTATACTGTAGGGATGGCAGGCAATACTTTTCCAAATGCATTGCTAGAGAGTTACCGTCCGTGGCAAATTCTCATATCATCGTCGTCTTTTGACATTGTATATTAATTTAAATTACCGTAAAAGCAGCGCCATCTCTGAAGTACGACTGGATCTAACGTGATTATTTTGAATCCTTTATTATATACATAACATCTTTTCTAAAGACAACACCTTCCTATAGCACGATATAGGAATTTAGATTGCCCATATTTGCGCGTAGTTTGGACTAATCTGATAATGTCAAGTGACTATATTTTACATTCCTAACCAACTTTACTGAGAACGGCAACAAGCAAAGCTTCATTTGGAAAAGATATTTTTAACGCGGAGGGCCCGCTTAGGAAACACCATTTTGAGAAATAGAATAGACTTTCCCAAGTAGTTTGTATTAGTAACAGTGTTCAGTTATATTTTCTTTATCAAAGGATCATTGTTTTCACATTAAATCCTGTATTGTCTTTTTTTTCTTATCATTGATTCAGCAATGAGGTTACATTTTGTTTAACCGTTGTTTCCGACAGGTACCCGGTACCTTTTTGATTTCAATCCGATATTTCAATGATTTTTAATCGTAGGAAGTTGAAACTCTGCCAGATCCAAGAGAATGACGGTCAAATTTGATTGCAGGGGTAAACAGAATTTTCGGGCAAGAAGGAAGGAGGGAGGAATTCCAACTTTTTTTACCCCTTAAAAGGCCGACAGGGTACCCGGGTACCTACAAAACTAAAATGCCTACATCTCCGGCAATTTTCAACTGATTTCAACAGATTTGGACTCCTTGGATTGAAAATTTCCTTTTCTATCAAGTTATCATCACGATGGACCATTTCGAACACTCTGAATCCTAGAAAATCCGGATTTTCACGGGCATGTCCTGATGTAATGATACTGATCGTGGATTTTGGTAGAAATCCAGCAATATGGGTATCAAACTTCTTAAAATTTCTTCAGCAGATTGACTTTTCTTGTTTTGGGTCCATCGGATGTATGAAAGTGGCCAGTCCGGAGTAGGTGCCCCAAGGGTCCGTGGCTGGTCATAGGCATTTTTCAATGGAACCATAACAATATGTGTATCGAACTCTTGAAATTTTCTCAAGCGTTTGTTCCTTGTAATCCTGATTCATCAGACAAGTAGGCCTCGGAGTGACCGTTTGTCCCTGAACCGGTTATTTCGAAACAGGTTCCCGTGAGGCCTGGAGTGGTCAAAAACATTTTCTGAAGTAAACCCTGACAATATGGGTGTCAAAATTCGTGAAATTTCTTCAGTAGGTTATTTGTCAACGTTTTGTGACCATTTGATGATTTGTCCCCGGACTGATTATTCCGGAACAGGTTCCCGTGGGGCTTTGAGTAGCCAGAAAAATTTCAGAAGGAAACTCTGGCAATATGGGTATCAAAATTCATTAAATTTCGTCATAGGATGTTTGTCAACGTTTTAAGGCCATTTGATTATTTGTTCCTGGAATGTTTATTTCGGAACAGGAACATGGGAGGCCGAAAGAAAGATCGATTCCTGCGGGATGGGGCTAATAGTTTGTTGGCAAGCCCACTGGGCAGTTGCCGCCGCTACCAAGTGTGTCCCGGTGACGCCCTTTTAATTCACGGTTGACAGTTCGTAGAGAAACGTCAGTTTGAAAGATCGATAAACGGAAAGAAGGATCAATTCAATTGATTCATTATTTAACTGATTCTGATCAATCACGGAGTAGCAACCATTGAAACGTGCAGTAAGTCTAAGCTAAGCAAATACCGTCTTTGGAGCTTGAACCAAGTGATTTAAAAGTGTGTTTCTCAAAAAAGACCATTTTCTATTCAAGGAAATGAATAAAGTTTCAAGTAATTGTTACTTTACCAAATAAATGAAGATTTCTCAAGTATATATATAGTAGTATATATTGAATCATATTTCTATTCATTCTCTTGGATCTGGCAGAGTTTCAACTTCCTACGATTAAAAATCATTGAAATCCAAAAAGGTACCCGGGTACCCTGTCGGACACACAACGGTTAAACAAAATGTCAACCTCATGTGCATGAAATTAACCTGATAAGAAAAAAAAAGACAATACAAGGAAATTAATGTGAAAACACTGATCCTTTGATAAAGAAAATGACTAACGTGAACACTGTTACTAATACAAACTACTTGGGAAAGTCTATTCTATTTCTCAAAATGGTGTTTCCTTAGCGAACCCTCCGCGTAAAAAAATATCTTTTCCAAATGAAGCTTTGCTTGTTGCCGTTCTCAGTAAAGTTGGTTAGGAATGTAAAATATAGTCACTTGACATTATCAGATTAGCTCCAAATTACGCCGCAAATATGGCGCCGCAATCTAAATTCCCATATCGTGCTATAGGAAGGTGTTGTCTTTAGAAAAGATGTTAATTGTATATAATAAAGGCATTCAAAATAATCACGTTAGATCCAGATCGTACTTCAGAGATGGCGCTGCCATATTTACGGCATAATTTAGAAATAATATGACAATGTCAAAAGACGACGAATGACATACTGAGAAATTTTGCCAAGACGAAAACTCTCTATAACTACTCTGGACTGTTTTGCTCACACATTGAATTAACAACCTCTATCCATTTGAAGCAGATTCCCGGTGGCCAATGTAACTGGAACCATGTTTTTCCACCACCAATACATTTTTATGACCATATACTTTCAATATGAATATGAAATATAATTTTTATTTCCTTGACTTTTTTTACGTCGTTTTTTAAAATAACGCGGTTTTTTTTTACGCGGACCGCGTAAAAAAAACCGCGTAAAAAAAAAAACTTCAGTGTATACAGATAGCATCAGTTTTGATCGCTTCCGTTGCGTCTAAAAAAACGGGTAAGGCTGACAGCCTCCATGCCTGCGCAGCAAGGTGTTGAGGTGTGTTAAAGCCAGCCCCGGTCTTTCGATCCGATAAATGGCCAGAAGGTCAACTTTCGAACGATGCGGAACATCTTTGCCACGGAAGGATACAAGTCATACAAAGCCAGTGAACATCCGAACCGGCACATGAAGCAGAATTCCATGGCTAAAGAACGTGCAGGGCTCCTATGCAACCGTGTTTTAACGAAACACAAGGGCTGCACTTTGATCGATGACGAAACATACGTCAAACTAGATTTTAAGCAGCTTCTCATCGCGACTGAACGTGGGGATGTGCCGGGAAGATTCAAATTCGGATTTGCCGACAAGTTCACGAAGAAGACAATGATTTGGCAAACGATTTGCAGTTGTGGCCTGAGAACGGAACCATTCGTCACATCCCCGCCCAAGCAACACACATCCGTCAAAATAGGTTGCAGCCACGTGATTGTGACTCAAATCGGTTGCGTAGCAGGTATTTCAACTGATGTGCAACAAGTGTGCTACTAGGGCGACGAAATCATCCCAAGTTTACATCGAAGAATACCTGGAAAAGCGTGTATTGCCGGTCATCCGAACGCATAGGGGCAAAGTCATATTTTGGCCCGATTTGGCCAGCTGCCACTACTCCAAGGTGCTTCTGCTGCCAACAAGATCGATTTTGTCCCCAAGCTAATGAATCCTCCGAATTGCCCGGAATTTCAACCAATCAAAAAATACTGGGCAATTTCAAAGCAGCGACTTCGACGCAGTGGCGGGTCAGTCAAGAACATCCAGCAAATGCGGGCAAAATGGAAAATGATTCCGTATCCGTTTCCACTGTGTGGACGCTGATGGGTTCCACCAAGAAGAAGGCTTAAGATTTCGTTCGAACTGGAGAAATGTAACCATTTAATGCTGTAACTTTGAAGTTTTCATAAAAGTACTGTAAAGCAACCATTGGACCTTTAAATCTTATCAAATCACAAATTAAACGTCTTTTTGTGCGTACCAATTTACTTTTAGTCAGCCATTATTTGTGTTTTTGAATCCGTTTTGTCATTTACTTTTGGGATTGACTACAACATCCATCTGATTTATGTTGATGTTTTTGATGTGTTGACTTGACTCAAATTTGAGTGACTCCTCTTTTGACGAAAGTGAGACAAAAACTTCTCATAATTGTGTTGCATTGGTGCCCTTCTGTGTCTCACATATCTTTTAGTTTGCGTGCGATGAGTAAAGCTTGTGTACCAGTCTTAACCTTTTTGCTATTTTTTTGTGCATCATGGCGATGCTAGGCCACCCATGTAACATTGCCAAAACCATCCAGCTTTTCTAAGTTTTATTAAAGTTTTATGAAAGCCATTAGAAATCAATTTTGTTTTAATGTGGCACCAAGAGGAGCCAATAGGCTTCATATTTGAGTCAGGTTTATGAAAACCTACACAGCTTGTTAACAACGGTCTTAAAACCTTGTTTTCTCATATTGATTTTAACCACCAAAGGTTTTATTTCGACTTGATGAACTCGTAAAATGCTGGTTTGAAATGCCGTTTTAGGACTTATTCATATTATCTTATTAATGTCAGTTAAAAAAGCATTTTAAAACCATTATGCCTCCAGTAAATGCATTAGCGGCAAATTGGCAGTACGGGAAATCACCAACTGACCAAATAGTTTTACAGCAGTCATTGTGAAGATAAATTGGCTTTTTAGAAGAAAAAAAATGTGTATTTTTCCAATCGCCATATTGAAATGTAAGAAATAATTGAAATGTGGAAAAATAAATGAATTGTAGATCAGAGACCAATTTCGGCATTCTTTTAGAAAACCTTATTGAAATCCATAAATTATCAGGAAATTCATGATTCATTTATCGAATATGTTTGTTTCAATTTTGTTTTCGTTTTTGTTAACTCGCATAATTTCCGAGGCGCATTCATTTTCAGCTCTTATCGTGCCAACATTCATCATAAAATTAAATGCGCATATGACTTGGAGCATGATACGTTGTAAAAAACTTAATTCGTTTTGGCAATTTTGCTATAAAACTAAATTTCCTGCAACACTAGAACTTTTTTCTTAGATATTAGTTACTGCAAAACAAAAAATCGGACAAAGCAGAACAACAACAACCAACCACGATATTACAGTGAAGCTTGGCAGCTGTGGCCATTTGGCCGTATGCTGGATTTTATGGGTGCCAAACGGTTTTATGAAGGTTTTCAAGTGGTCATAACATCTTTCACTAGAATATTTTCAAAATCTGTATGGTCCTATAAAGGTTTTATTAACTTGTTTTCACAACTGTTGCTTGGACATAACATCAGAGCGCGTGTTGAAATACCCGGGATTGATGACTGGAGCAATGAGCAGGCCATCGCTGAGTTTCAACAATTACGTTGAATATGCCTTTGCTAAGATAGCGAATGCCATGCTAGCTAGAATCATGCCACTTAACATTGGACTAAGCAGTTGTAAAGAGCGTCTTCTGTCTAATGTATCTCCGTCTATATTAAGGAATGGTTCTTAGAACAACAGGACCTCAGATGCACTTCCAATTACATTAGCAGTTGATGGTAGATACTAACAATATGTATCTGGCGACCAGAACTGCAAGCAAACCTCAAAATGATTTGTAATGCCGTCAATGGAGAAAATTGATCAACAATCTCTTACGTTCTCAACCATCTGAAAAGCTACCCCACTTTGTTCAGTTAAGAAAAAGACCTCAACAAGAAAAACAAATGCCAATCTTTTTCCGAATCGAATTCTTATTTGCTGGAAGGAACGATTTAATTGAATAAATTTAGAACTCCGCAAACAACGTACACATACATACTAACCGCATTCTCCGTCTGGACCACATCGATAAAGAGGATAGGAAACATAAATATGCAATGAATTCCAGATGGTGCCACACCCCCGCGCATAATCATCCGACGAAAAACATCGTCTGTCTCCCCGAGTGGCCAGCAGTCAGAGTCGGTATGGCTTCATCGAAATTGGATACTTACGACGATAACAGGAGCCAAAAGCCACACAAATATACGACTAGGTGATAATTACGCGATTCAGTGGCATTTCGCAGCCGCCTGTCTGCTCCAGGATTGCAGAGAGCCCTCAGAGCAGGTCAACAAATTCGGCGGGGGATAATTAATTGAAAGCCATCATTTCTCCCTAAAAAAAAAATAGGAACCAGATGGTGCCGGAGATGCTGATGATGGCTGAACAGCGTCATCCGACAGGATGTAGTTGGTATTAATTTCGAAGCGGGGCTCCCTTTCAGATCAAAACATGCTCTCCCCGGCCTATTTGTGTGTGGTAAATTATGCTAATTCCTCTTTCTCGAATGGTGGCTTCATTTTTCCAAAAGCAGATTCACCACCGACGTCAATTTAGTCGAAGCGCATTAAATTTCAAGCACGCACAGGCCCATTTTCTGGAATTCGAAGGATCTTCTCGTGGTCTCTTCTTGTATGGATGTTGGCCGCACGTGGTCGAAATAATTAAATTGCACAATTAACATATCCCTGTGGTGACTCAACCGCCTCAATTGATGATAAGCTGGGTCTTCCTTTCAAATCAAACTTTATCAATTTGAACTGGCTCAGGTCAGGTGTGCGTGCCAGGGATTGAAATTTGCGATAAGATCCTGATTCGTGAAGGAAAACTTACGTTTTTTTTTTAAGTTCAGCCATTTGGGGGTTCCTGTAAGGATCAACGTGCTTTGAAAGCATAAACCAGTTGAATTAATGTTGGTAGATGCCTATGTTAACCAATGTGTGTTTGGAAGTTGTCTATTTTTCAAAATGAATATAACACAGACGAGACTTCGGGAGGAGGAGACGCCAACGCTAAAACCTCAAAGCGACATGTGCTAAATTGGGGCATCGTGAAGCTTGGTGACACGTATGTACTTAGACAGCTGTATATTTGGGTACCCGCTAAACCAACCAGCTAATCGACTTAGAGCAGTGACATTTCCCATCTATCAAACAAAGCTATTAAATTCCAATCCACTGCCGGTTGGAGCATCGCTGCTAAAGTTAGCATGTTTGCTATTCGAAGCCGCACTCGACACATTTTGAAATGGAGCTTTCGTAAGTGGGTACATGATTTAGTGAAGTAACCTATCTTACTCACCGCCAATTTTGAGCCCGGAAAGATGGTTTCAGGAAAGAGGTTTCTAAATAAATCTCATTAGTTAGAAATGGGATACAAGAAAACAGATACAGTTGGCGGTAGAAAGCCAAATACATTCATCCATAAAGCTATTCATGGTTAAGATTTCAAATGGCTGATCCTTCATTTCGATTCTGAAACATTTCTGTAGCCATTTTCCGTATGCCCCAGTAGCCATTGGGCCAATAGGCTATTTTGTAGCCTACTCAGCCTCCTTGACAGCAACTCGTTTACAAAAACAAAAGTTGAAAAAGTGTCTAAACGAAGCCATTTTGTCCGACTTGATCCAAATAGGGGCTGAAATAAAGTGAATTGGTATGAACAAAATGACCTGAAATTCGTAATTCAATAAGTTCAAACACTCCATTAACGAGTGTTTTTCATCTAATCTAATCTAAACTAATCTAATCTAATCTAATCTAATCTAATCTAATCTAATCTAATCTAATACAAACGCAGCCAGTACGAGAAAGCATCCTGGAAATAATTGGGTTAGATGACGTCCAATTATTTTTTTTGTCAATATTGATGCTTGCAGCATATCAAAGACATGATACAAGCGTCAAAGCGGCCAGGCCTACTGCGTTGCACTAACCGCAAAAGAAATTCTGTAAAATGAGTTGGATTCAAATGAATAGATTTGAACCACAGCACATGTTGGTAATCTACAGGGGAGGAAAGATGCGTGGACATACCGTACCATACGCTCCGAAGTAAGAATAATAAAAAATTTTAAAAAATATGAAAACCGAAAAAAAAAAAAAATAAACTTAAAAAATTATTTCAAAAACAACTTTCAAAACATTTAATAACCAAAAAAAAAAAAAAAAAAAAAAAAAACAAATTATAAATTATCACTAAAATAACCAATAAAATAAAAAAATAATTAATTTTTAAATATAATATTTTACAAACCCAAACTCACCCAACTTCTCTCGTACCTTCTTGCATTTTCCCAACATAATTACTGGTGGCCTTCCACACTACTTCACCGACAATATGATAATGTCCATACTTCACGGCCCGTCCAGGCTTTCAACTCACCATTTGAAACCCCCACCGGAAATGCTATCCAATCTCCATAAAAAGTGGAACCACTCAATTTTTGAAAAAATCAAGCAGAACCTTCTCTATTGTGCGTGTATCCTTACACTCCATTGTGCATTCTGTTCGCACAAACGCATGTTGAAAACAACACCTTCCGTGAATTTGAATACGATAAAGTAAGACAAAACCTCCATGAAACAGTATGACGTTTAAACCACGTACATTCATGCACCGAACCAAATGAGGTGGAGAGAGAGAGAGAGAGCGAGGGGGAGAGAGAGAGAGGGGGGGGGGAAAGAGAAAGAGAGAAAATGCTAAAACAAGAGCCAGTAAAATGTTTCTTAGGAATTTCGTGGAGAGAACCCTCAGAATACAATGACGTTTATACAAGGTCCGGGCCACCAGGCTTAACGGTATTCGTGAGATGTGGAAATGTTTAGTGGTATATGTGTTTCCTCACAATGTTTATCTTTTTACACGGCACAGCTGTTTATGGTGATGTCAAACTATCAGTTAACAGTGTGGAATGTTATGGTAGTTTGACGTCGAAGCTCGCTTGCCCAGCAATGTTTACTATATTTTTGCTTCCAACACAAGTAAACTGCCTGGTGGTCTGGACCTTGTGTAAACGTCATTGCTCAGAATAGGTTCTCGAAAGGCGGAACTCTTCGCCTTATAGAAAAATATAGAAATGAAGTCGTCTCAAACGATACGAAGAGTGCTTTGAAAGTTGGATGTGGAATGTTTCATGTAACGCCAAAATTAGTTCGTATGGCGTAACCTACAATGCAAAAAGAGACAGGTTGCACCTTTTTAGCCACATCCTCCCTACTTTGCCAAATAATGCAGTCAGATCATCAGAGCATGAAGCTATTTAAAATAGGTTGTACTTATCTGTTCAATTTCCACAATCCATTACTGTCCCTGTCCTCTTGCACTCATTCCAGAAGTCTACTAACTCAGGTTCAATCTGCTTGCCTTTTGGTCATGCGTTACAACAACGCATGTACTCGCTGACCCAGCCTTCCGTTTGCCGGCCAGCAGCAGCGCTCGCTTCACGCTCCTCTCCCGGATGTGGAATCCATTTTGGTGATGCTGCTGCTGTTGTCACTACCGTAGGATCATCGCCGTCCTCGTTTGTTGGGCTCCGTATGCAAACACATACCTATTCACCACCCGATCCATTCAAGAAAATGAATTCCGGTGAGTTACTTCGCCAAAACATTGAAGCACTACATACATCGTGGAAATGGACACGGAATCAGCGCATTTCTTCCATTTGGTCGCATTTGCTGGCTGTCCTTGACTGCACCACCGCTTCATCGAAATCGCTGCTTTGAAATTGCCCAGTACCCCATTACTGACACATCGCCACGTCCAGTCGCGATGTAACGTTTGCATTGAAAAAAAAAACTGGACAAAAATTGCCGATTTTTCATGGGTTTACCTTCACCCGCACTGACGAAACTACCCATGCAGCCCATCTATAATAGTAACCCATGCGTCAGCAGACAAAATTTGACAGCTCTATCAGTCGATAGAGTTCGATGGAAGTTAGAGTTAGTGATGAAAAAAACAGTGAAGCAACTCCGTTCAAAAGTGTGCGCGTTCAAAGAACGGCACCCCGCCGCGTCGAAAACGGACATCGTGCGAACATGAACATACATATCAGGAAGCGGAAGTCACGTCCACTGGTTTCGGAGATGCAGGCAATGACGCAGCGGCAGCGGCTGAATAAGATGGGCAACACGATTTTCCAGGCGAATCGCGACGTGGCGGTGGTGATGGACGACGAGACCTATCTCACCCTGGATAGCAATGACTGGCAGGGCACTTCAAATTTTACCTCCCCCACGAAGGAAGTGAGCTCCGAGGTGAAGTTCATTTCACACTCCAAGTTCCCCAAGAATATGCTGCTGTGGCTGACAATCAGCGAGAAGGGGATGTCAAAGCCGCTCTTCTTTCGCTCCGGACTGGCCGTGAACGGGGAAATTTATAGTACGAAAGGCCTGCCGGAAGTTACGTTGTTCATCAAGAAATACCATAAGGGCGAAGACGCGGTGTTCTGGCCGGATCTGGCGTCGGCCTACTACTCGAAGCGATCGTTGGAGGAGATAGAGCGGCTGAATATCGATGTGGTACCCAAGTCGGCGAAAACTGAGGAGGAAATGATAAATGAAACGAAGAAAGAACTCAAAACCATGCCCACACGCATGTTTTCGTCCGCCATGGCGAATGTTCCGGTTAACTGCCGGAAGGCCGCTCGCAAGGGCGTTGAATTGATTTGCAAGTAAGCTTAAATAATTACCTTCCATGGAAGATTCATCAAAAGCAATTATCTGTCGTACCTTTTTTTTTGTATCACTATCCGAAAAAAAAAGTCTATTTTTTAATGCTATCGTGAAAACTTTAGACCGGGAAGCTGCTTAAAATCGAGCTTGACGTATGTGTCTTCATCGATCAAAGTGCAGCCCTTGTGTTTTGCCAAAACACGTTCGTACAAGATCCTTGCACGCTTTTTGGCCACGGAATTCTGCTTTCAGATGTTCACTGGCTTTGTACGACTTGTATCCTTCCCTGGCAAGGTAGTTCCGCATCGTTTGAAAGTTGGCGTTGTACCTTCTGGCCACATTTCAGATCGAGGGACCGGGGTTGGCATTAACGCACCTCAACACCTTGCTGCGCAGCTGACGATCCCTGGTTCCAGTTTTTTCGTAGGTCCGCTGATTTCTTTTCACACTCAGGGTTTCCTTGTAGGTTTTAAGCACTCGACAAACTGTCGTTTTTGGCATCTTCAGCACTTTAGCCAGCTTGAAACCAGACCACTCCGGATTTTCCCGGTGTTTGTGCACAATATTTCTTCTTCTTTCGAGTTCCATTTGACGTTATTTCTGAACGCGATCGACTCCTTTGATCAAACTTGCACCAGTTGTTCTTTATAGAAGTGTAAACAAACCACTGTCAAAGATTTTCGATTCCCAACACTAGAAGCGTGCTAGCAGCGCGCGAGGGGCGTACCAATTTACTTTTATTCAGCCTTTAGGAAATAATCATAGGCATGCAAAAGTGTGTGACGTGCTGGCTGCAAACAGATTGCTCGAAAACATATTCATTTGTCTTCATCACTGTACCGCTTAGTGACTCGACACGTCTTACTAAAAGAGTAGGGTGTCATGAAATATTGCAAAATAGCGACCGTGACGGAAAATTTAAACACTTTGTACGCTAATAACTCTGCGATTGATTTTTTGTTGGATATTTTCGCGTTTGTCAATGCAATTATCAAAAATTATAATTCAACAATTGTAAACTAATTTTCTAACAAGTTCGTTTATTTGTACAGGATCAATCGAATCGACTTTACAGAGCCAAGCTTTCTTTTTCAATATTCTGCGCTCTTAAAAAATAGTCAAGAGGAGAAGAATCGGGACCTCCCTTAGCTCAGTCGTCAAAGGCGCAGCTACAAAGCAACACACCAAGCGGGAAGTGGCTGGGTTCGATTCCCGGTCTGGTCTTGGAATTTTTCGTAAAGGAAAATGTCTCGACTCCCTGGGCATGTGTTATAATTGTACGTGCCACACAACCATAACACATCGGTCAATGAGTCCTGGGCCTAAGTAGGAAAACAACAGTTTTTTGCCAAAATTCATTTTTATTCATCAAAGTAATCTCCTCTTACATAGAGTCATACAATCATTCCAACGTTTCTCTACATCCGATGTAGAACGATTTATTGATACCTTCAAAACATGCTCCAGTTTCAGCAATCGCTTCCTCATCTGAACTAAATCTCTTTCCACGGAGCATCTTTTTGAGTTCTGCGAAGAGCCAGTAGTCGCTGGGGGCCAAATCTGTAGAATACAGTGAGTGCGGTAGCGATTCGAAACCCAATTCGACCATTTTTGCGGCGGTTTTTATTGACTTGTGACACGGTGCATTGTCTTGGTGAAAGGGCACTTTTTTCTTCTTCGAATGAGGCCTTTTCTGGGCGATTTCGGCCTTCAAACGATCCAACAAACCGATATAATAGTCGCTGTTGATTGTTTTTCCATGTTCCAAGTACCTTCCCAGCCGATGTTTGAGTCTTTGAACTCTTTGAAGTGGTGAATCCATGTTTCATCTATTGTGATGTATCGACGCAAAAAGTCCTTCTTATTTCGCGTGAATATCTCCAAACAGCTCTTTGAATCATCGACTCGTTGTTGTTTTTGCTCTGGTGTGAGCAAACGCGGCACCCATTTGGAAAACAGCTTTTTCATTCAAAAATGTTCGTGTATGATGATGTAAACACTACCTTTTGAAACCTTCCGAGTGTCAGCTATCTCTTGCAACTTCACTTTGCGATTGCCCATGATGATTTTCAGGATTTTTGCAATATTTTCCGGAATAACTGCCTCATTTGGCGTTTGGCGTCATCGGTGTCCGTACGACCACGTTTAAAATTGAAAAACCATCGTTTGATGGTCGTTTGTGATGGGGCAGAGTCCGGATGAAAAATATCGAGCCAAGCTTGGTTTTGAACGGTTTTTTCCCATAAAAAAACAATGATATATCAACACACGAAATTGCTTTGAATCCATCGATTTTAAGAATCACAATAGTAGCGTCACTTAAACCACTGTAACTCAATAAATGATAAACCAAACGTCATGAAATTTCGACAGTAATCTTTTGAAGGTTGTTATTTTCGAAAAATCATATGGATATTTTATTAGTGGTGCCATCTGGTAGTTAGGCCTGGGACTTATTGGCCGATGAGTTACTAATGCAAAAATGGTACATGGCATCGAAAACTCCCAATTAAAAACTGTGGAAGAGCATTTAGAACACTAAGTTGAGAGCAAGCAATAAGCTTGAAACGCTAAGAAAGAAAGAAGGAGAAGGGTGAGAACCGATTACTCGTGTCCGTCTCAAAGTTAGAGGGAATAACGAGTTTTATAATTCTAGGTGTACTTTTAACTGTACATTTTTTAATTTGAAGATTTCCAAAGAAGAAGGTATAAAACAAAAATACTGCAATCAAGAACTAAAACAAAACATATAGGTTAAACAAACCACAATCTAAGGCTAATGTTAGTCAAAAACAAATAAATGAGTTTCATAAACTCCAGATCACGTATAGCCACAATGTTGCCATCGCCTCAAATCTCCTTTAATTCTTTTATGTTGCCAGCTGACGAGTGACTGTTCACGAAACATTAGAAAAAAATCATTGAAGGCGATTTATCGATCGTAAATATCGCCTTCTATAGCGCCCACCTTTGCAAGCGACCCATAAAAATGTGATAATAACGCAAAGATAAACCATTAAGAAGCTCCTGTATTTTCATGAAAAAAATACGAGGAGTGCTTACCGGCCTGAAGGAGCGAATAGCCTCTATAGAACTGAGACTATCCGTGAAAATGAAGTACTGATCCGGTGTTAGTGAGGCAACCATTTCTAGCGTAAAGTGTATTGCCACTAATTCAGCGACATACACGAAACTAGGAGCTTGAAGCTTACGATTGGTGCTACAAATATCATTATATAGGGTTTGTAGCTCAGCCTTATATGCAACGATCGATTACATTTTTTTTATTATAACTCATAAAATATTTAGGCTGGAAGCGATATTAAGCTAGTTATACACTTGCTTAGATACGTTTGATTAGACGTTTGGTAGTATGTATCATGACAAGCTATACAAATCATTGTATAAAATCAGAAACTTTTGGGGGATATGGATGTAATTTCGGTCTATCAGTATCAAATTGGATCTTTTCATGGATGCAACTTCGTCGTGTTTGATCGATTTTTTATTAAATTCATTCTTTGGGCAATTTAGTTTTCCTGATTTTATGATTGAAGGCGTTGCCAGTTATATTCGCTTTACTCAGCAAAATATTTCACAAAAAAAAAACTAGACTAAAACTGCTTTGAAAGACTCAAGATATTTTAACCTATGATTTATTGGCCCTTCGATAACAGAAACATAACTATTCACTCTGCACAGCTTTTGTTCTATTGGTTTGTGTTAAGATGAGTCATTTGGAAAATCTGCAACCGCAACTCGTACATTTCCATTGAAAATTTTATCAATAACAACATTTTTACTAAGTTATACAGACAACAGGCCATAGTTGGAAACAAAGAAAAACAATATGTCTCTAACATTGGGTTCACGGTTTTCTTTTAAATCATTGTTATTTTATCTGTGTGAACAGTTAGTTTATAACGTGTGACTATTTGCTGTACATCTAGGTTGCATTATTTGGTTTATTGGTTCAATTTAGCCAAATTTAGATCATTCGAAGATCATGGACATAATTTGTTCAGCTTAACTAGAGAAATCATGATGTCTGAAAAGTTAAGAAAATCGTAAATTACACGGAAGTGAACAACAGTAAATTGATCAATAATGTCTGAATTGCTTCGAATTAAATCGGTCATCTTGATAGCAACATGATTTTGTTGATTATCGCTGAGTTAATGACATATTTGGTACATAGGCCGAATGAATGAGCTGGGCTAAAATTATATCCCTTTACCCTATACCAAATCCAGTGGATTCCTCAATCAATGACCCGTTAGTTAAGAACGTTTTAGTTGAATTAACTTGGCCAAACTTTGCAGCAAATATCACCGGAGCAATCATAGGACGATAATGCTCTGGGATTCAACGAAGATCCTGCTTCATGGATAATTTAAAATGAATCGAATTGCCTAAATCGGAAGAGCAAACACGATTGTGAATATTCGACGAAGGGCTGATATCCTGTGCTATGCAAATGGTACAAAGTTTTAAAGCGAGTTTGAGAAATTTTACTCAAGAAGCTTCTCAAAGTTTTCGATCACCTGAGGGTTCGTAACTTCACACCTGGTGAGGAGCTGTAAAGATAATTCTGAAAAGCGATCAACTAGCACTTCAAGACTTATTGTATGAGCTAACGCAATACTTTCGCTTCAGATACTCAATCTGGGATCTTCAGGTGTACTTAACATTGAACCATAACCCTAGATATTTAAATAACATAGAATGAGTTGTCGGTGTACCCCAAACTTGAGGCTTCGGTTGTGCTGGGTTATGCTTCCTTGAAAAAACTACCAACTCAGTTTTCTCCGTAGAGAATTCGATACCCAGCTCTAGAGCCCATGTAGAAAAATTGTCTCAGGTATCCTGTAAGGGTCTTTGCAGATCGACCCCATTGGGTCCCGTGAGAGACACTACACCGTCATTTGCAAGTTGTCTCATCGTACAGTTGTTACTTAGACAAACGTCAATGTCTTTGACATAAACATTATACAAAAGAAAGCTTGAACATGGTCCCTGAGGGAGACCCTTCTAGCTAAATAGGGAAGCTGTAGAGTTTCCATGGGAAAAGCTCATATGTTTCTCTGACAGCAATTTGTACAAAAAGTTATTCACTATTGGAGAAAAGCCACAAGCGTGGAGTTTATCTGAAAGTACTTCAACAGAAACTGAATCAAAAGCCCCCTTGATATCCAGAAATACAGAAGCCATTTGTTCTTTTTACGCAGAAGTCATCTGAATTTCAGACAGTACTTCGAACCCTTACCCCATCTTGAGTATCTGAAAGAGTACGTTGTTCGTCTCAACCCATTTGAGAGAGAGAGAGAGAGAATGTTTTTTGAATGGTGTACACATTTGATCACATTATATAAGAATTCGTCCGATACGTGGCGCTAGTGCTCATGTGAACTTTTTGTAATATCTGTATTTTGATATCTAGATCATGTATGAATTCATTGTTTTCAGGAAATTTATTCGAGTAATCATGGTCTTCCAGACGGCCGACTTCATATTTCAGAATTATTTCACTGCTTGGCACTGATCTGCCTGTGAACTATGTAATGAATGTTTATCGCTAGTGCACATAAGAGGCTGATTACCCCAATATGGGTATTTTTGGTACGTTCTTCTAACAACTTCGTGTTAGTCCTTCATGGAAGTTAATCCCAAAACTTCGGGTAGGTCCTGCAGAGAACTTCATGGATGTTCTTCAGTGAACTTCATGGAAGTTTTTCAGAGAACTTCAGGAAAATTCTACAGAGAACTTCAGGGAAATTCTTCAGAGAACTTCAGCAAAATTTCGCAGAGAACTTCAGGGACGTTTTGCAAAGAATTTCAGGGAAATTCTTCAGGGAACTTAAGGAACAGAGAACTTCAAAGATGTTCTTCCATGAACTTCAGGGAAGTTCTTCACAAATCTTCAGGGAAATTCCTCAGAAAACTTCAGGGAAATTTTGCAAACAACTTCAGGGAAGTACTGCAGAGAATTTCAGGGAATGTCTGCAGAGAACTTCAGGGATATTCTGCAGAGAACTTCAGGGAAATTCTTCAGAGAAATTCAGGGAAGAAATTCTCTGAAGAACTTTCCTGAAGTTTTCTGCAGAATTCCTCTGACGTTTTCCGAAGAATTTCCCTGAAGTTCTCTGCAGAACTTCTCTGAACTTCTCTGAAAAATTTCTCTGAAGTTCTCTGCAAAACTTCCCTGAAGTTCTCTGAAGAACTTCCATAAAGTTTTCTGAAGAACTTCCATGAAGTTCTCTGAAGAACTTCCCATAAGTTGTCTGCAGAACTTCCATGAAGATCTTCAAAGAACTCCCATGAAATTCTTTGAAGAACTCTCCTGAAATTCTTTGAAGAACTTTCCTAAAGTTCTCTGAAGAACTTCCATGAAGTTCTCTGCAAAACTTCCAGAAGTTCTCTGCAGAACTTCCATATAGTTCTCTGAAGAACTTACTCGGAGTTTTGTGAAGAACTTCTCTGAAGGACTAACCCGAAGATGTTAGAAGAACGTACCAAAAATACGCATATTGGGGTAATCAGCCACTTATGTGCACTAGCGATAAAAATCCATTACATAGTTTACAGGCAGACCTGTGCCAAGCAGTGAAATAATTCTGAACTATGAAGTCGACCGTCTGGCAAACCCAAGATTACTCGAATAAATTTCCTGAAAACAATGAACTCATACATGATCTAGATATCTAAAAACAGATATTAGAAAAAGGTCACATGAACACTAGCGCCACGTAGCGGACGAATCCTTATCTAATGTGTACACCATTCAAAAAGCTCTGACCCCTAGAATTTCTTTTTTGAAGATGCCAACTTCTACATGTCAATAATCTGGAGATGCAGATTATACAGTAAGTTTACATTCACACTTGCGCGACGGAGTGAGATAATTCTGACTGTTGAGTTGAGCGTCTTGAAGCTCATAATATTACAACTAACTTTCCTAAAAACTGTAAACTACTACACGATCTAGATCTCAAAATACAAGTAATACACATATTTCACATGTACACTAGTGCCACATAGCGGACGAGTTCTGAACTAATGTTATCACCATCCGAAAGGACTTAATCAACCAAACATCTTTGTCTAAGGCGCCAACTTGCTATTTGTCAAGGATCTCGAGATTCAGGTTATAAAGTATGTTTACATGCACACTAGCGCTGCGTTGATGAAACTACAAAGGTCAATTCCCATACATCATTTGAGACCACCATCAAGGGAATCCGCGCATGTCGGGGGGTTTAATGTACTGTGCTGTTTTTTTTTTTGCTAAAATATGCTGCCTAATATGTCGGATCAACACAATTTCTTGTAAAAACTTGTTTGTTGATGTCTGAAATTTTTAAAAAAAAGCTTCTAGGGCATTTAAATTTAAGTTGAGGCAGTTATTTGAGTGGTTCTCATAATATATAAAAAATTTAATTTTTGATGCCACTTTGTGAAGAAAAATGCAAACCGCTTGAGGTCAAAATACGATATTCGGTGGTTTTGGGACCCTAGATAACGAGAATTGGCATGGAGCTCTGGGTTTAAAAATCTCTGTCAACCAGTGTAATGGAAACGCCTGGTAGATTAGTCAGCAAATACTTAAAACATTGATTTTTTCTTTAAATGTAGCTCAAAAACTAAAAAACAAATGATATCTTATTTGAAAAATCTTAATTTTCAAGCAAAAAAAGATTGGACTCGGAAAAAATGCGAAACTTTGTTTTGGGTGTAACTTTTTATCGCGTGGGTAAAATTAATGAAATTTTGGGTGATACTAGTTTAGAGTGTTATGTTTATGTGTGAAAATTTTTATTTTATCGCGATCTGTCAAGTAGTTTTCAAGATGCATTCGAAACAAGAAGAGCTACGCCAGCAAATCTTGGGCGCGGTGATCGAAAATCCTGGTCAGTCGCATAGATAGATCGGCAAAAGGCTTGGAATCCACCATTCCACCGTGTCCCGCGTTGTGAAGATGTTCCAGGAGACGAAGACCATCGAGCGGCGCGCTGGAAGCGACCGAAAACCGAAAACGGTATACCCAGAGAAGGCGCGGAAGACAAGGCAGTACTTTAAGAATAACCCGAACCTTTCCACCCGAGACGTGGCCAAAAAGGTCAATTCGTCGAAGTGGTTCGTCCAGCAGACCATGAAGCGGGCTGGGCTACGTGTTTTTAAGGTCAGGAAGGCGCCAAACCGGACTGACAAGCAAAACACGGTGGCCAAATTGCGTGCGCGGAAGCTGGTTATTTAATCCCTGAAAATTTGAGAAGTATCCGATTTAAAATGAATTTTTGTGATCATTTTTGTGTGTCTCATTTTTTCCGAGTCCAGTTTTTGTATAAAAACAAGGAGGCTCTTTGGTTCCGAGACCATGAAAACCATGAATAATAAATATAATCTATAGATCTTGATGAGTGAATAATATAATCCATGTTTTAAGATTCAACATTGCAATTAAAGTGTTTTTTAGTATTATATAAAAAAAACTTAACAACCTTTCATTTGCGTATTAAGTTGTAAAAATCGGCTCAGTAGCTCAAAAGGTATAATTTTTTTTTTAATTTAATTTTCAAAAAAAATCATTTTTTCGGATTATTCTAACTCTGAAATGGTCACCCTAATGACAAAATAAAAGAATACAGGTCTAATGTTTTTGGATAAGAAACGAAACCACCAATTA